>JAMKQA010005016.1:0-13555 GCA_024699735.1 Posidonia australis | reverse complement strand
GACACACGTCAAGGAAGGTCCATGTTCGATCTAGAAGTACTATTTCCAAATTAAAAAACACAGAGGCAAACTTCTAGGGTTTTTTGATTACTTCGGTTGGAGAAGAGTCATGAGTTCACATCCTAACAGACACACGCTGTCGTTGTTGTTGTTGCTTTTGTTACTTATTTGATATCAGATGCATAACTTCCACAGGGAGGGAGGGCAATACATATTTAGAATTAATGTGTCTCCTACGTGTTTTAATCCATGCAGCATGTCAACTACAGGAACCAAAATAGCGTATATATGTTCGTCTACTTAACCAAAAAAAAGTGTTCACCTCAGTGGAGACTCCTCAGCCAACTTTATAATCCTCTACAACCATTTGAGTGTGTTATGTGCCTGCGCATAAAACGACTTGGAAGGACAATGGTTCATTGTCACAATGATTGGGAGAACTTTAAACTCGTCACAAGTTCAAAGTTTGAATCCTAAGACATTCATCTTTTACTATCTCAATCGTTAACAAAAAAAAAATAAAACGACTTGGAAGTCTCCTAGGAAAAAAACACAACAAGAACGATCTCTCCTAGACGCTGGCAAGGATGTAAGGAGACTGGGACTAAGCCCATGCTGATCAGGCGACCCATACAATTCTGGTCATGTCTTGGCTGAAGATTCTACTCCTTCTGGTCATGTCCTCTTGGTTGAATAATTCTATCTAGTCTTTTTGAAATATTTATCGAGAACTTTATGACCTTGTAATATTTTGCATAATATGGTGGTGGCTCTGACCACGTATTTCTCTGTTTTGTTTTGTTGACTTTATCTTTGCATTTGGTTGTGGTTTCATAACCAAGTAAAATTTTAAATCTAATACAATGTCGATTTTAAGAACAAAAAAATTCTGAAGAGTGGATCTACGGCATAGATGGCTGTACATGTTGATACGAAGATTAAGGACATTTATGGAACTCCATCTCTTATTAATTATCTTTACTACTTGAATAACCAATAATCTTGTTTACAAGGCTTTAAAAGAGAGCCATGTGGCAACTCTATAGTCTCGAGAAAATGTCATGTGGTAGCTCGATGGTCTTGAGGAAATACCATGTGACATTTATGTGTCTTACTCTTCATATTATAAAGAAGATATAACATCTATGTACTATTTAATTAAGTAATTAATGCATGAATGTGGAGTTGATTACCTCAAATTCTTAAAAGTTCTCCCTACACATTCTTTTAACTAATGGTGTTTGCATTCACAAAAATATGAGTTCCTTGTGTTTATATTTGTTCAAAAGTTGTCATGTATCAATCCATTTGACGCTCTCCTCATTTTCGTTTATAGTTGAATTTCTCATAAAGTCATATGTGTAATTTTTATTAGTTAAAAATAATAAAATTAATATGACAAGTAATTTGAATCAAATAATCCTACATAGCAAATCTTTTACCATTTCAATTCTATTTATCACCAACTTCAACGTTAATTTACATGAGTGAAGAAGATATTCTATCATAGCTATATTATTATTATATTCTGAATTAAAACTTTCCAATTCTACTCTTTAAATTCAAGAACATAAAAGTGAAATTTTTATTCGAACTTTTTGGATTCCAAAAAGAAACGGAATTGCAAGTCAGATTGAAATTTTCATTCCAACCTTTCGGACTCCAAAAGCAATATGTATCAAATCCCTCAACACCTATAAATGTATCGATGACAATATTGCATAGAAGAGGAAGACACGATTTTTTTTTTCCATAAAGTCTACAAATTAGACTTGACCTTAACTTATTCCCACCATTCAATCAGAACCTTACTCTAATAATTCTTATCATTAACAAATGAAATTATTCCATCTCCATCAACGTAAGTATCAGCTTCTTATTGACTAAGACTTTCCATTAAAAATATTTGAATTCCAAATTAAAGGACGTTACCAATAATTAATTTTTGTTACTCTCTTTTATTCTTAATTCTAATGGAAAGTACAAATTATCTCCTCCACCTCTTCATATTCTTGCCAAAATTGAAACTAATAGAGCTCAGACTACATGCCCATGCAATCCACGTTAACTTATTATCCTTTGGAGTCTATATTCATTATCACTATAGATTTTAGGACAATGTCATCTCACCATTCATCCTGTATCCATGTCTCTATATGTATCTCCTGTACAACTCAAGAGTGAGAGCATTGTGATATTATTCATGCAACTCTCTAATACATCTTACATGGTATCTAAGCCTTAACAACGACCTCATCAAACTTTGGCACATCTCAAGCGACCGATGAACCTCAAATCACCACCACGACCACCACCACCAATCTCTCTAACATCCATCATTTACTCAATGTCAAATTAACTAAACAAGAACAACTATTTATAACATCCGTGAATTCGTTTGCCTTTATAATTGTTCAGTTTATTAGATTTTCAACTAGAAGTGGGTGTTACTAGCAGGTGTTTCTGACATGGGGTGGTAGCACGTGTTTTTGGCACGTAATCCTCATGCATATTTGTGGTGTGAATGCCCTATTCTAGTAATTTAGTAATCTGCTTTTCGATTTAGCATTGTAGTTTGGATTTGAATGATGCGCTTTGATGTTTTAAGGTTGTGATACTGTGTAGGCCCTTGGAGAGATCTTAATGGATGGTTGAGGTTTTATTCTAGGATGTGGTGGATTGTTGGTGAGCTTTGAAAGTTAATCTCCACTTGCATGAGCCACTTGAATGGTAAGTGGGTGTGCAATTTGTTTTGGTGCTTGTGGCCTCGCACGGACATGATGTCCTCCACACCCTTCATTTTCCCTCCTCTTTCCCTTGAGTATGGTGTGCGAGAGAGTGGAGGATCTAGAGCCTTCTCCCCTTTCCTTCCTCTTAGTCCTTCTTCTACTACTACTACTACTTCTTCTTCTTCTCCTTCAGAAAGAGAGAGAGAGAGAGAGACAGCAAGTGTGGTAAGGGAGATACAGAGTGTCTGTGCTGCTAGGTCCTACTAGGTTGGTCTTCCAACTATGCCGCAAGGCTGAGGCAAGCTCTGATCGTCATCAAATGGCAATGCAAGCTTGAGGAGGTTGTGCGTGCTCAGATGGAGGGAGAGGGATTTGCCGTGCCTGGAGGTCGCCAACAGCTGTCGATGGGTTCCTATGTGCGTCGTGTCGAGGTATACACCCTTTAGATTCCCTCTTTTTATGCCCAAATGGATGTTATGAACATGCTAGTGTAAATCTTGCTATATGGATGCTTGGAATGATTTTAGAGGATTTTTGGTGGATTTTATAGTAATTTTATCAGCAATTAATGCAAGCATGTGTGTTCTCGCATGAATACTGTTTTCTAACTTTGATATGTTATTTCTTGAGCTACATGCATCAGATCTTTATGGTTTTTGTCTCAATAGTAGATCATCTCTATATCATCATTTTAGTATATTGTGTGTGATTTTTACGCATGTGTAGAGGGACCAATTGCAAGTCCCAATTTCAGTCTAGTTTTTAAGTTTCTGCAAGCTTTTGCACTCTAGTTTTTAACCAGAGGCATGGACCCCTCATGAAATAACCAACCGAGTCTCCCTAACGCAAATGCCAAGCGTGACTCCCTGATGAGATTTGGGTCAGGGGTTGTTGGCCGATCCCAGTCAGCTTTTGGTTTGTGTTGGTAGTTTGTAAATGTATTAAATGCTACATTGATCTTGTAGGTGATTTTGTGACATAATGCTTAGGAAAATGATTAGAATAATCTTGAGGGTTTGCCTAAAGTGATTTAGTAAGAGTCCCCTTGTATTATAGATGAAATAAAAGATTAAAGGACCTAAAATACTAAGGTTTCCCTTAAATAACCTAGATGGATATTAGGATTCATATTTAACCTTAGGATTAGACATTGGTTTGGTTTTGATATGGTGCACTAAATTGTGTGTTCAGTAACATTGTTTGGGTGTTTGACACTAAGATGGCTGTGTCTTTTGTAAGACATAGGTAAGTATGTGTCATACACTTTTAGCACAAGAACATTAGGTTCTAGGTGTGGTTTGTGTTATAATGTTCGGTCTTGTAGTTAAATTGGATTTCAAGACCATTGTTTTGGTTTTTGTGTGGTTTCTTCTGGTTGAATTTTATACCCAGGAGGTGCTTTTGCCTCCTTGTTTCTATTTTGAGTGTCTTTCTTGGGATGTCGTTGTAGGTTGAGCATGACACTCTAGAACTCAAATGCTCCCAAGGTGTAGTGTTCAAACCGCAGTTTAGTTGCATGATTTTGCCCTGACGGAGGAACTGTTTAGGCAAGGTTTTCAAGCTGTTTTTAGAAAGTGTTTTCAAAAGGATTTCAAAATGATATAAGGTAAATATGGAATGTTATTAAAAGTAATTCAGAGTTTGTGGTTTTGGGTTGTGGCCTTCTATGTTGTGTTTGGCATGAGGTTTATGGTGCTTTTTGAGATGATTTTTAAAATAGTTTTGAAATAGTTTTTCCAAAAGAGACTTTGAAAAGAAAATGCATAAGTTTTATAAAGGTTTTGGAAAGTGTTTTCTATTTGTGGAGACCAAGAGGCTGTAGGATTGTATTGGTGGATTGGGTATGTAACTTTTGTAGAAGTTAAGCACAAGTCCAAGGTTAAGGTTCTGGGACCAAGAGGCCAAGGAATCACGGCAACGAACCCCAGGGGTATGATACCTCTATGTAGCTTTGTGTGACATCTAAGAATGAGATTCCAGAACCAATAGGTTGGAGGGTCGTATTATCGAGACCAAGGAGTGTGAGACTCCTGAGTGATCAAGCATGATTGACTAGGCTAAGGTTCAAGATGTCATCTAGACTTAGCGATATTGTGGCAACGAACCTTTGTGTAGTTGGACATGATACCCTAGACTCATTGAGTACTGAGACTTGAGGGTGCTAGTTGAACCTAGAAATTTGGAGCCTCTGGTTATTTTGGGCACTGAGACTAGGACGTTAAGAAGGCGTACCTTGTGGTGTTGTCTTGAGAGAGGACAACTTGCCTAAGGAGGACAAGCAACTTTCCTGAAGAGGGTTAGCTATGTGAGGGTCCTGTAGAGAGGTAGGATGTTGGGACAAACATGCTTCTCACAAGATGGTTTCTTTATGGCAGTGCAGACACAAATAGTTGCGCTTTGATGGACTGCTTATGACCAATGTTTGTTGCTTCGCGCCTAGCAACACAACACATTGTTGATTGCTTGTTTATGATTGTAGTTTTGCTAAGTCTTGATTCAGGAAATTAGACTCTAATCTAGAGGAGACCATGTTTTTTTGAGATGCGGTTTTGTGATTGTGTAGGTGTTCTAGATGCAATGGTGGCATTCAGACATCATTGGTAGTTTGATTCGCATAAAGGATGTGTGGGTTCAAATTGTGTGGTTTGGTGGTCTTGTGTGTGTAGGTTTAGACTTGACTTGGCAAAGAGTAGCCATTTCAAGTGTGCATAAGAGTTTTGAAAAGCATGCATATGGTTTTGGCTTGAAAGAAAGAGAAAAATGATTTTCAAAGGCACATTTTAAAGGATTTACTGCTTATTAAGCAATAGCAAATTGTCTTGTTGTGGTGTTGTGGCAACCAAGTGGGATGTGTGAGTTTGTTGCTTTCAAAATGAATGCACTTGATTCATCAGTATTGGTTGTCGAGTTGTTTTGGAATGTGTTTAAGGTAGGTGTGTGTTGGGTGACCTTTTGAGTAGTCACTCTTATGTACTTTGTGTAGACACCCCGATTTTGAGGTGGCTCATAGGTAAACTCTCCAGATGTTGCTTTGGATATGGCAAGCTCAACCACTTTTGAATCCTACTCAACCTTTTAACTAGCCAGATATCATTGCATAAACCGACTACAAGCCCATAGCAAGCTTGTGGTCCAATTGGCAATTCAGATAGCTAGTGGAGAGCACCAATGTGGAGCACTTGACTGGAGCACCAAGCAGGAGTACTAAAGTGGCGCACCTAGCTGGAGCACTAAGGTGGCGCACCTATCTGGCACACCATCCTGGCGCACCAAGCTGGCGCACAGCCACTTTTCAGGGTGTTGGCTACTGGCTTTCCATCTTCCGTGCTTGTAACCCTCACCAGCGAATATTCCTTGCAAATCTACGCCAGGCTCTTCATTTGCGAGGCTGTTTGCATCCCATGGGAGTTACCCTTGTGGAACTCTATAAAAAGACCTCCATTGTCAACCATTTAGCACTCTTGGTTAAGCCATTCACTTACTCCCAGCAACCCACTCTCGTTTCCTAGAGATACCCTTACATTCCAGAGCATTCTCAGCTCATCCAAAGCTACAAGGAAGTGTTATCTTGAGCCTTCAAGGAGGAAACACCACAAGCAAGGTAAGATCCCTACCCAGTCTTTCACTTATCCTTTTATTTAAGCTCTAGATATAACACCATATAAAAGCATGTAAAAAAATTTGATAGATGATCTGTTAGTAAGTTGTTTTCATGTTCTTTTATGATGAGATGATTGCTCCACGTATATGATGCTCTGTATGTTAAAATCTGCATCATATAATCTCTGTAAGTTGTTTTCATCTCTGTTTTTTATATAAGGAATCATGATTCATGCAAATACTTGCTATGAAATGAGCTGCAAATATACTCTTTATATGTTCACCATTTGCATATGATTGTTATGTTCATTAGCTTATTGCATGCTCTTTAGAATCGACAATGCAATATTTTCAGCCCTTAACCCATGATCTTGCATGATTTAAGATAAATGATATAAGGATTTTCATTGCTTGCTTTCCATCATGATTCTGCTTTTTATCATCTGAATAACTGATCTGGTTAAGATAAATCACAATTAATCTTTTGCATCTGGATCAGAATCTAAAATCAGACAAAAGTCTGATTCAGATATTTTGGAGTGCACCACACTGGAGCACCAAGGTGGCGCACCTGACCAGAGCACCATCCTAGTGCACCATCCTGGTGCACTAGTCTGGTCAGAGAGCAAATCATCATCTTTGCATCATGACCTGCATGCTTTCTCGGGTGTTTCTGACTTTGATTTTCATTGTGTTGATTCTCTGATATGGCATGTCTTTGCATGCATGATTTCAATATTGTATGACACTATTTTAAGTCTTTTTTGCATCTTACATATTCAACCAGTTGCTGAAATCTGGTGAGTTGATTGCCCCATGAACTCCTATTTGGGAGGTTCTTATGCATCATTCCATGATTCAGATCTGGATAGCATGGCTGAATCTTATTGTTTTTACTTAGCATAGGGATGGTGTGGTCTTGTGTGAGGCATACAGCCCTTGAGCACAAGACCCATCTTGTGTTTTCTTGTTTGGATTTTGATAAGATACTCATGTTAACAATGCCTACATTTGACCCTCGGATTAACTTTTTCCTTTGATTTTACTTCTCTTTGATTTGGCATGTTTTCGGTCATTTTAATGCATGAGCATATAGAATAAGCAAGCATACATTCATCAGACCATTGACAGTAGGAAACCTAGAAAGACCGAGTTTTCTCGGGCACATGAGGGTGCCTGCCCCTTTTCCATGCGTAACAAGAATCCTTACCCTTTCTCTGGCCCGCATTCATCTTGCATTATCCATTAGGCACGGATCACACATGTATTCTGCATTTTGTTTTGTTTCGTGATTTTCTTGTGTTTGTTTTGGTTTTCCTCGTCTTTCCATTAAAAGACTAAATGGAGACTCCTTTTCTTATCCTTTTGTTTTCCCTTTGGTGTTTTCGAGTCTTGTCTCTTCCTCTGGATTCACCATTTTTGTCGTGACCGTATTGAATCTCCCCGTGTGTTTCCGCACACCGGAGTAGGTTGGTGAAACGCTCTTAGGGGTTCCACCGGCATGGTCACAGGAACCAATGAGGAGTCTTGTTTGAGTATGCACAGTCGCTTTGGTTTGTGTGCCTGCCTTTTCTTTCCTTCTTTTTCTCCTTTCTTTTTCCTTCCCTTTCACGAGCCCACACCATTCCGTCTTCTTCTTCCACACCCGTGCCACCACCAGCCAGTGGCCTGTGCCTCGCCGTCATTTCCGATGCAATGGACGGCCGGCGTGACGCGGAGGGAGGAGGGGATAAAGAGAGGCGGAGGCAAGCGAGGAGAGGAGAAGGTGACCGAGAGAGGAGAAGAGAAGGAGGAACGACGCGAAACCGAGGAGGAGGTGGTGACTGATCGTGTGGTCCGCTGGTGGGAGAGACTTCGGCGGAGTGCGGGAATGATCGCCGAGGCGCCATCAAAGGTACGCGACCCTGTTCCTACCTTGTTTCCATGCTTGCAGTTGAATATGCCTAATGTGTGAAAAATCGAGAAAAATGCATGTAAAATTGTAGAAAAATGAGAAAATGATGAGAATGAGTTGTAATGCATGAAAACATTGATCTCATGCAGTTAGGATGAAGAATATGTGGGATTGAATGTATTTGGGGGTGTAAGCTACAGTTGGTTTCATTGAACTCTTCCCCTTTGTGATTTTTGTATGAATCACATAGTTGATGGATTAAGGAATGGTTTGAGGAGTTTTGAAGTAGACTTGAGGGTCTACACCCCATGATTTAATGGTAAATTATGATGCGTGTTTGGGGGGTTCAATCGGGACACCCACATTGGGTGATTTTTCGCCACTTGGAACAGGGGTGTGCCCTATTTGCGAGGAATTCAGTATGCCGAATTTATTCGGTATGCCGAAATCCTGACAAATTAAGCCAATATCGCTGGTTTTGGTAGACCGAAATCTCTCAGTCGACCGAAACAAGGGGTTTCGGTATACCGAATCAGGGGATTTCGGTATACCAAACCTGAAATTCGGTCTACCGTTTTTGCCCTGGCCCTAATATGGGCAGATATGAATGCAAATGGATGATAAATGGTTTTAAAAGGTATGTTGAGCATATGTAAATGATGTTTTCCCCATGCAAATGACATGGAGGAATGTGGAACCCAAATAAATAAAGTTGGACGTGGTTTTAATCCCATAAATGAATGAAAAGGATGATTTTGTGTGGTTTTGGGGTTTAGACCCCCTGTAAATGAATAAAATGGTTGATTGTGAGTGGTTTTGGGCATGAGACCCAATTTGTGTTTTTTAAAGCATGATTTTAAATGATTTGATTGGGACCCCAGTGGAGGGTCAAGTATTGCATGGAAACAGAATCCTGCATTGGAAAAGAATGAAAATGGAAATGGTTTTGGAAAGAAAAGCTTAAAGAGTTTTGATAATGAAATACTAAAAATGTGTTAAGGAACCACAGGGGTTGGTGTCGACAACGTGGTAGGAGTATGAGGCTCCAATGAAACCAGTTGCTAGACATGACTGTGGTTGCCGAGCTTGAGACGGTGTAGGCTGAGCCTGGGTCGTTGAACCTAGTTGTTCAGGTCACCGAGCTCGTGATGGTGTAGGCAGAGCCTAGGTTATTGAGCCTTGTTGTTCGGGTCACCGATTGTGTAGGCTGAGCCTAGGTCGTTGTTTCTAGTTGTTCGGGTAACCGATAGGGCGTCAGACAAAGATGTATCCCCGTGCATATATGAAAGAAATTGAGGCCGGTTGGCTGAGGCGGTGGCATCCCGCACGGGGAATTTCACCGCGGTAGTGCAGGGAGGTAGAGGAAATGATGTCCTCGCCTACTGCTTGTGTGCCTAGTTACCCTTGATCAAGGTAACAACAGTAAAGAAAAATGGAAATGAGTAAAGAAAAAGAAATGTGATTTGACCAGGATTAGACTTATGAAATAGTCCTAAAATCCTAAAATGGAATAATGATGATGTTTTAACCAGTTACCAGCCAGTATTTATGATTTGGTTTTGAGCCCGAGTGTGATTTTGAAAGTGTGATTTTGGGAAGAAATCCCAAGTATTGAAATGGATATGTTTTGGAAAATGAATTCCAAAGGTTTTAAAAGAAAATTTAAAGGTGTGTTTTTGAAAGAGAATGTGGTTTTGAAATGAGTTTCCAAATGTTTTGAGAAAAGAAAAGAAACATGGTTTTCAAAAAGAGCATGAATTTGAGATTAAATTCCCAAATGGTTTCCAATAAAAAGAAAAGAGGATTTTCAATAGAAAACCAACATTGAAATTAAAAGCGGAGTTTTAATGGTTTTGCCGAGATTTTGTGGGTGGTGTGTTTGGGGCGCGTCCTGGGTGACTTAGATGTCACTCACGCGTGCTTATTTGGTTTTTAGGTGCAGACCGCGTGCAGCCGAGTTCCGGTGCAGGAGTTGGAGCTTCTAGCCGCACATTGAGATCCTGAAGGTGAGCCTTAGTTACAGTTATTTAATATTTCTGTAATTAGTGTAATTTTGCTTATGATACTGTGATTTGGTAGCATGCCCGAGATCGGGGCGTTACATGCTATGTAGGCCCTTGGGGAGATCTTGATGGATGATTAAGGATTTATTCTAGGCTGTGGTGAATTGTTGGTTAGCTTTGGAGGCTGATTTCCACTTGCACAAGTCACTTAAGCAGTAAGTGGTTACGTGGTTTGATTTGGTGCTTGTGACCTTGCATGGGTGTAGCATCCTCCGCACTCCTCATTTTCTCTCCTCTTTTCCCCAAGCACAATGTGCAAGAGAGTGGAGGATCTATAACCTTCTCTGCTTCCTTTCCCTTTCTTCCCTCATCATCATCTTCTTCTTCTTCCGTTAGAAAGAAAGAGAGAGATAGAGAGAGTGGGAAGGGGGGAGAGAGAGAGAGAGAGAGAGAGAATGCTTGTGCTGTCGAGTCAGCTGTTTGACTTTGCCGTAAGGTAGAGGCAAGCTCCGATCATCATGTGGTGGCCGTGTAAGCTCGAAGAGGTTGTGCATGCTTGGATGGGAGTGAGAGGGAGTCGTCCTATGTGGTGGTCGTTGGTGGCCGTCGATGGGTTCCTATGTGCTTCGCATCGAGGTACACACCCATTAGATTCCCTCTTTTTTATGCCCAAATGGATGTTATGAGCATGCTATTGTATATCTCGCTATGTGGATGTTTGGAATGATTTTAAAGGATTTTTGGTGGATTTTATAGTGGTTTTATCATTGATTAATGCATGCATGTGTTTCCTCGACTGAATAGTGTTTTCTAGATTTAATCCATAATTTCTTAAGCTACATGCATCATATATTTGTAATTTTTGTCTCAAGGAGTAGATCATCTCAAAATCTTCATTTTGGTATATTATGTGTGATTTTTGGGCATGTGTAGAGGAACCAGTTGCTAGTCCCAGTTTTAGATGAGTTGTTGGTTTTCTGCAAGCTTTTGCGCTTTGATTTTTAACCAAAGGTGTGGACTCCTGTCATGATTACTGGGCGAGTCTCCTTTGCACGAATACCAAGTGCGACTCCCTTGAGTGATTTGGGTCAAGGTGTGTTGGTTGGTTTCGATTTGTTTTTTGTGTTATGCCCTGGTGTGTCACAAATCAGCATCAGTACCACCCATATAACTAATTAATAGAATTAAACTAAAATAAATAACCGAAAAACTACTTAGAACCTTATCTGCGGCTAGTGACTCCTTTAAATGTACCAAGACTAGACTGCATCTAAATCTGCACCTGAAAACCAAAACACAAAACGCATGAGTGACATAAACAATATGCGCCTACCAAAAACCATAACAATTAACACATCAAACTATGCTAATTACAAAGATCAAAGCATAATAGAAAGTATTGCATAAATATGCCTTTCCAAATATTCCCTTAAAATTTCCATGCATTTTGCAAATCATTTCCATGCATTCTAGGAAACAAATCCTCAACTAGAATCCAACCTAAAATGGCACATAGCTCAACCATATTTAAATCTTAGCTGGGATCTAGCTAAAAACAACAACTCTCAATAAAGCTAGAACCTGATTAAAACTACGAAAATGAATACAAGTTCTAGCTCAAAACTAAGCACACACTGTTTAAACAAATTAGTTGAGTCACCCTGGCCATAGGTGAAACAACCTAGTCACAAGCAGTTGACGTGGCTCCATCTTTGACCCTACTACATTGCCGTGATGAACCACACCGCGTGGGAGTTCGACCACCTCGACCACCTAGACCTCATAGTACCACGACCACACAGGTCTCAAAATACTGAAGGGGTCAACTCATACCCCCATCAACTACAGTCCTACCGTCATGCAGATCCAACCAAAAACCATAGAAAAGTTCTTTTCAAAAGCATGCATCTCTTTTCAAAATCATTTTCAAAACATTTTCCATTACAGAAATCCATTACATAATATCTTTTTTTTTTATAACAATTTCCAAGTCCTTTTATCAAAACATTGCCATTATTCTTTCAAATTTATCTTTAATCCTTCATAGGCGTATGTTAAAACTTAGGAAAAATTCTTTGACCTATGCAACCCATGCTGCGTAGATGCACTAGGGACCTGCACTGGTTCCCCCCGCCACCAACACATGCTACCTAGATTCGCCACCATGTCACGCTCTCTACCCACACTGGTTGGCCACGCCAACCAATCACACCAAATGTTTTGCAGAAAAACTCAAAACGATGAACCAGGTTGGAAAAAAATTCGATGAAAAACCTTAATAACACACAGAACTCCCCAAATCTTCTATCATGCCATTCTTCAAGATTTCTATAATTTTTTTTGTTAAAAACAGAGGAAGATTGCATATGGTTTTGGAACATCGACGGTTCCTCTCTCCCAGTGGCACGTTATCGATGTTCTTCGACGACATTCCTTCCTCCTCCGGTGAGGCCTTTGACAGACGACGCTCCCCTCTAACTCTTCTCCCCTCTCTCTCCTTCTTTTTCTTCTCCCTCACCTCTCGTCCTTCCCACTGGTGGCTTTGCAAATGAGGGGGGTCGAGCTACTTATATAAGCTTCCCCACCACCGATAGCCACTCGGAGCTTCGGGCAGACGACGTGACAGGGCAAGGTGGTTCGGCAAGTTAGTGCAGTAGGGCATGGCCCCAGTCAGTGCAGTGCAGGTGATGTAGGGAGGCACAGGGAATAGTCATGTCAGTCGGCGGAGGTAGAATGACGTTCACTGTGTTTTTACCATGCAATACTATATTTATGTGACTCACCAACATTTCTCGCTGGTTGTCCACGCTTGTTACCTGCATTAGTAACACATGCCTATAAGATGCACTTGCAAGCTGTGCCTATAGTAGTTGCCTAGCCTATTCACCTGACCTATTTTGAACTGAACTAACAAGAACACAAACCAATTAGGAGAATCACCGTACAATTATCACATTCACCAACATCATTCATATATGATGAAATCCAAGATTACATGACATATTTTCAATTACAAAAATACATCCATTCTGAAATTTATGATGTTACATTTTGGTTTGTGTTGGTTGTTTTTAAATGTATTAAATGTTACATTGATCTTGTAGGTGATTTTGTGATATGATGCTTAGGAAAATGATTAGAATGATCTTAAGGATTTGCTTAAAATGATTTAGTAAGATTCCTTTTATGTTGTAGATGAAATAAAAGATTAAAAGACATAGAAATACTAAGGTTCCCCTAAATGACCTAGATGGACACTACGGTTCATGTTTAACCTTAGGATTAGATATTGGTTTAGTTTTGGTGTGGTGCAGTGAATTGTGTATTCA
>JAMKQA010005015.1:0-10537 GCA_024699735.1 Posidonia australis | reverse complement strand
AATGGCCGAGCTATCACTTCAACAAAAGAAAATGATGGATATCCAAATTCAACAACAGAAACTTATTTCTGACTTGATGCTTCAACAAAATCAAAGACATCAAGAATATATGGAAGGCATCAAGAAACTGAATGATCGAGTCGAGGCGTACCAGGACACGCTTCAAGAATATCACCAGGATATTCTTGAATACATAAATCCGCCCTCTCCTTAGTTTTAGTATTGTAATTTGGTTATCTGTTTACATTGATTGAGATTTGGACATTTATAGTATTTCACTTGAATCATTAATTACTCTATTTCAATGCTTTGATTACTGCTGTTTGTCTTGGTTAATGGTATTGATTCTATATCATGGTTATAGCTCAAAAAGGAAAAATTGTCCATTGCGTATCACAATTTTTTTTTTATGTCAAAAAGGGGGAGAAAAGTAAAATATATATAAATTTCAAGGATAATAAACATCTATGAAAAGGGGAAGCTAAGTTTAAGGGGGAGGATATTGAAATATGATTATAACTTATAATTGATATTTTTGTCATCATCAAAAAGGGGAAGATTGTTAAAAATATATTTTGTTTTGATGATTATATCTGGATTAATGAATTTTTATATATTTTCATGAAAGAAGAAATCGCTTTGTAAATGACATACTTAGAAAAAGTTGAAGGTCATGTAAACTGTATGATATATTGGAAATGTATATTGAGTTATGCATACTTAGATTTTGTTGTAAATTTAAGAAAGTATCAAAATCGGCATACCGAAGGAAAACGGTATACCGATACAGCAAAAATCGGCATACAAAACGGCACTCCGAAACTGAAGATGAAGAATCCAGAAATGGCATACCAAAGAAAAACGACATACCGAAGTAGGAACAATCAGCACATACAACGGAGTTCCGAAAAATACTGTGATGGCAAAACTGAAGGAAAAACGGCATACCGGATTACCGGGTTAGAATGGCATACCGTCTCAGGAAAATTCGGCATACCAAAATAGTTCTGGCATACCGAATTGCCCGTGAATTGCTGATTGAAGACTGGTTTGGCATACCGATGATCAAAACAGTATACCGATTAGATAGCCATCTTTTGACCGTTTTCTAGCTGTTAGACACATGCTTTCGACGGTTCCTCGGTTATAAATAGGGCTTCGATGTGTCTTGTTAATACACATTCTCTGAGATACTTGTACTTATTTAATTCCTTGCTCAAATTTTGTCCTCATTCTCCTCACAAGCAAGATTGTATTACAAGTGTAAAAGAGCTCTGTGAGAGGGAAGTCTTTGATTGTAAAGCTACAAGGGGAGGCTCTAACTTCTTGGGGAACGAGAAGTGGAAAGAGCTAGGATTGTCTTGGTGGGATTGCGAACACAAGTAAGTGTTGCATACTTTGCATATAAAGGGAAAATCTCAAGAGGGTCTTGAGGAGTGAACTAGACCAGGGTTTGGCCGAACCACTATAAATAACGTGTATCTTCATTGTCTCTTATCTCCTTCATGTGCATGTGTAGTATAATTTTCAATCATGTATGATTTTGATATAACTTCTTGCTACATACTTCATTTTGTAAATATTACATCTAAAATTGGGTAATTTTATATTAGAAAATTAAAATTCTCTATTCACCCCCCCTAGAGAAGCCACTCGATCCTATAGTGACAAATGAGGAGGGATAATCTGTTGCAATACAAGCGAGCTTTTCCAATTTTCATCATCGGGCAGAATGTTAATGACAAGCAAACTATTATTTTCTATTGTAGTTAATGTTTTTCTGTTTTGTTGTTTTTTCTTTATTTTTGACTTTTGTGCTTTTTCTATTTTTCTATTTATTTATTTTTTTTTGTTTTGTTACATGGTGATGCAAAAAGAAACAACAGAGGAAACAAAAGAAAAAGATATAGCTCCAGTCCTTGTTGTTGCTATTTTGTCAATGCCATTGGGGTTCATAGTAACTCCTAGTAGTACCACTGGAAACCAGAATCAAGGTAGGTGTAACCGAAGTTAACACTGTTATTGAAACTGAGACTATCACTATGAATGTTGAATCAGCTGGTGACATTAGGACTATATCTGTTGTTGGAATTGATATCTGCTATGATGGCTGTTTTCTACCAAATCCAGGGTATTTGCATGTGCTGGGTCAAATCGGTGCATGGCAAACTGGCAAACTTTTGGCTAGGCCCCTCGTAGAGGAACAAGAACAAGAGTGGTACACGTGTGTGTCATTGGACAGAACCTGAGAGAAGACAAGAGGACAAACTAGGCTGATGAGGCTTGATGGATTCCCTAGGGAAGAACTAGGAGAAAGAGGATAAACCCCTGAAGCTCCAACATCGTCGGAGCTTGCCGACTTAGACAAGGTAAGGTTGGCTATTCTAGGGTGTGCTTGCACATGTGCAGGTGTGGGTGCAGGTGTATGTGTGTGCTGCCACCTGTGGGCTGATGACAATGTCTCCATTGTCAATCAAATCCTGGACAGCATTCCGAAGAGTAAAACACTTGTTTGTCCAATGTCCATGGGTGTGATGGAATTGGTAGAACAAATTCGTCTTATACCACCTAGGAAGCGGGTCTGGTGGTGGATGAACCTCCAGTAACTGCAAAAATGACGTAACTTTAGGAAAGATGTCACTCAACGACTTTCCGAGTTGGGTGACGTCGCTTTCCCTACAGCGAGGTTGCCTTTGCCATTGTTGCTACCCTTGCTGAGCTGACACAACTTGACGCGTCGGCTCAACAGTGGTGTGTTGGTGTGTAATGCATGCAGAACTAGATGCTGGTGAGGGTATAGACATAGATGTGGGTGCTACATCCTGCGTGCCAACGACAATAGTCCCACTATCGATCAAAGTCTGAATGACATCCTGCAAAGTGTGGCAATTATCAGTCGAGTGCCCTAGGGCTTGATGATAATCGCAATATACGTACGTGTCGTACCATTGAGGAAGTGGAGTTGGTGGGTGATGTAGATCCAGGAGTCTCAAAAGTGACACAACCTGAGGAAAAGCAGCGCTCATCGACTCACCCAATGGAGTGTAGTCACTTTCAACGCGATGGCCTCATTTTTCCTTAGGTTGCTGTCCTTACCGAACCAATACGACGAGATGCACTGACTTGACGGTGGAAAGTGTGTGTATAGTGTGTAATGATGACTTATGCGTTGGGACCTGAGCCTGATGCTGAGGTGGGCAATGAGTATGTTGTGTTGTGTGTGGTGTTGAGCGCGAGAGCAACAACTGTGGCACTAGTACGACTCTAGGCGACTACCTCAAGAAATGCTGTATTCTCGCACAACTATTGGGTTGGTCCTTAAGTGACTGTGATGCATGCTATGAGAAATGCAATTTTGGTGTAGGAGGCAGAGATAGCACTCCCATTGCAAGAGTCGTGTGAAGCTGGGGCAATGGTATGGGCGATAGTGCAGTGGGGTGAGCCTGCAATGCTATAGTGGTCTGCGCTAGAACCTCTGAGGCCGAAAGAGGAGGACTCTTAATAGGATCAAGAGAAAGTGTCATGTGCTCAAAACTCTGGGCCAAAGTTCTCAAGCTCTGAGCTTGCATGGCAGAAGACCTATCAAAGGATAGGTCAGAAGGTGAGAGTAGAACAGGAGTGGTCCCTAAAACAGATGCAACCGTAGTTGGTTGAACTCCTGAAACAGGAGGCCCGAGAAGTGCGATGTAGCTAGCAGAAGTTCTAGAACTCGTGTGGTAGTCACCGCAATCGACTCAGTGATGGGTCCTAGATTGGCTTGTGTCTGCTGCTGTCCCAGAAAAGGAGGTACAAATCCTCCATGATTCGCAAATCGAGACGCATGATGGGAAGAAGAAGCAACCAAAGTGAGAGGAGGAGGATCTGAAGGTGGAACTCCCTTCAAAACTGTAATTGAAGGCTTGCGGGTCTACAGTGCCATGGCTAGCCACAAGTGAAATGAATGGAGCAGTGGCAAAAGACAAACGCCTGAGCTCTAAGACGAACTACTGTCAAAAGTGACCAATAGTACGAGAAAAGGCAAGAGAAAACAACCACAGGAGGTCGCCCACACCGAAGACACCCGAGCTCCTATCTGAGGACCTCGCAACAAGCTACCTTAAATAAACAAGAAAGAGAAACAAGCATCAAAACCTGAACAACGACGCAAAGACAAATGCGAGTTATTAAAGTGACATGCAATGACACACAATGCAGATGAATGTCTAAAAGTGCACTCTTTCACCATGCATGTCCCACATGGAATTGACCACATGGGACGCACTCATGGATTTAGGTTTTTACTCTAGTCAGAAAAAGTAAGGTTCCCATTCTAAATCCTTACCAAAGCGCAGGTAGTGAACGAGTGGTGCGTTGGTGGCCTCGACTCCACCAGTAGCAAAGAGTTGTACCCTCTACTAACACCGCCACGACCCTGGACAAGGGGGGACAAACTAGCAACACGCCCAACGCCAAAGCTATAGAACAGGCTACCAGAGTTGTCCTTCACAAACTGTAGGCGGACTCAGAAGAGAAGATGCATGCTTTCTAAAATGATCATTCATGTACATATGCTTGGTGTCTTTTACTTGCATTTTATTAAACCATGGGGATTGTGAGCATTTGTCTCTATTTAAGCCTTATTATTTGTTTGTCTGAGTTTGTGTGTTTTATTTTAACTAGGAAGGGAGGCAAACATGTCTCTACTCTCCTAATCATGGCAAATCCAAAAGAGAAGAAAACACACAATCATGGCATCCAAACACTCAATCAACAAGCAAAAGGCATGAACATGGCATGTGCTAGTGTAGTGCCCACAGGTAAGTTAAGAAAAGCAAGCATCATAACAAAAGGCATGAATCAAGTCATGTGTAGGTGTTGTGGCATAGCAATCGTGTAAAAAGGCATGTATAGTCAAATATGTACAAACAAGTAGGACAAGCAAACAAACACAAAGTATCAAGCAAGCAAGAAAACAAACACGAAAGCCAGAATTTGGTTTTCCCTAGCGGAGTCACCAATACCTGTGACCATGCTGGTGGAACCCTGCACGACTCCACATTGCGTTGAAACACACGAGAAATCTCGATATGGTCACGGTGAAGATGGTGAATCCGAAGAAGGAGACTAGACTCGGAAACATCAAAGAAAGATAAGAAAAGGATAAGGAAAAGGAGTCACCACCTAGTCTTTTAAGGGAAAGACGAGGAAAACCAAACACAAAGGAAAAAACCTAAAGAAATCAATGCGAAGAAAACACATGTATGCTTCATGCCTAATGGATGAAGTGTGTAGATCAATGCGGGTTAGAGAAAGGGTAAGGATTCTTGTTACACATGGGGAAGGTGTTAGGCACCCCCATGCGCTTGAAGAAATCAGTCTTTCTAAATTTCCTGCCTGCTAATGATCTTGTGTGTGTATGTTTGTCTACTTTTAATGCACATGTCTAAGATGAATGCGGAAACATGACAAACCAAAGAGAAGAAGAAGAAATGATAAGGAAAATAATCTGAGGGACAATGTAGGCATGGAAAATGCCACTTTACTATACGCCCTTGGGTGATGAGGAAAATTGTGAAAATCGAAAATATTCGAAAAGCATTACGTAAAATAGCGGAAACTTAAGAAATCTGAGAAAATCAAATGCGAGAAAATAATCCGCATTTGGGTCCATGTCGACATCATCAAGCTTGTTAATGTACGCCCTCGGGTGATGAAAGTCTAAATCAAATCAAAATCATGAAAATCGAAAGAAATCCGGAAAATAAGGCAAAAAACTAGTTTTAAAATATGTTTTAAATGCGTACATGATGCAAGAAAATAAGCATGAGAATATATGCATGAAAAAGGGGAACAAAATGTATAAATGAAAGCATCAGTGAAATATGTAAGTTTCTAAGGGTCTCTGTGCAAAAAGTACATATTCCTATGTAAAGATTGAGGTTTCTAGGGTTAAATCAACAAAAATGTTAAAGAAAACAGATTTTTTGCAATTTTAGAGAAGTTGGGGGTTAAATGTCCAAAATTGTGCCTTTTTGGTAAAATTAGGATTCCTAGGGTCGAATCTGTAAATTTGCCAACAAAACATGTGTTCTGTGTAATTTTGAAGAAATTCAAGGTTAAATGTGCAAATAAGTTGTAACGCCCCGATGTCGAGCACGCTACCAAACACAGTATCATGCATAATTACACCAATTACAGAAACATTAAATAACTATAACTAAGGCTCACCTTCGGGATCACAATGTGCTGCTAGAAGCTCCAACTCCTGCACCGGAACTCGGCTGCACGCGGTCTGCACCTGAAAACCAACTAAGCACGCGTGAGTGACCTCTAAGTCACCCAGTACGCGTCCCAAACATACAAACCACAAAATCTCGGCAAAACCGTAAAAACTCATTTCTTTTATTTTTCAAAACTTAGTTTTCTTTTTTGAAAATCCTCTTTTCTTTTACTGGAAAATCATTTTGGGAATTCAATCCCAAATCCATGCTTTTTCAAAAGCCATGTTTCCTTTAAAACCTTTTGGAATTCATTTTCCAAAACATATCTTTTCAATACTTGAGATTTCTTCCCAAAATCACACTTTTCAATTTCACAATTCTGACCAGATCCAGCCTAAAACACAATGCCTCACAGACTCAAAACCAAATCATAAATACAAGCTGGCAACTAGTAAAAACACCATCATCATTTCATTTTCAGAATTTTAAGACTATTTCATAACTCCAATCCTGACCAAACCACAATTCTTTATTCATTTCACTTTTCTTTATTGTTGTTACCTTGATCTGGGGTAACCAGGCGCACAAGCAATAGGTGAGGACATCCTTCCCCTACCTTCCTACACTACCGCGGTGAAATTCCCCGTGCAGAATGTCACCGCCTCAGCCAACTGGCCTCAATTCATTTCTTATATGTGCACGAGGATACGTCTCTGTCTAACGCCCCATCGGTGACCCGAACAACTAGGTCCAATGACATAGGCTCAGCCTACACCGTTGGTGACCTGAACAACTAGGCTTAAAAACATAGGCTCATCCTACACCGTCATGAGCTCGATGATCCGAACAACTAGGTCCAACAACTTAGGCTCAGCCTACCCCATCGGTGACCCCAACAACTAGGTATAGAAACCCAGGCTCAGCCTACACCGTCTCAAGCTTGGCAACCACATTATTAGTGTTCCATTTCAAAACTCTTTCAACTTTCTATTCAAACCATCGTCCAATTCATTCTTTTCATTGCAGGACTCTATTTCCTTACAACACCTGACCCTCCACTAAGGGTCCCAACTCAAGCCATGAAAACCTTGCTTAAAATCATAAATTGGGTCTCATGCCTAAAACCACACAAAATCATCCTTTTCATTCATTTATGGGATTAAAACCCAAAATCATGCCCAAATCTATTTATTTGGGTTCCACCTTCCTCCATGTCATTACATGGTGAAAACATCATTAACATATACTCAACATACCATTAAAACCATTTATCCTTCATTTAAATCCACATTTATGCATACCAGGTTCAAGGCAAAAATGATAGACCGAATCTCCAGATCGGTATACCGAAGATCCCTGGTTTGGTATACCGAAAACCCCTGAATCGGTCGATCGAGTGTTTTCGGTCTATCGATATCAAGTTTCTGGCTAAATCTGCTAGGATTTCGGCATACCGAATAAATTCGGCATACCAAATTCCCCGCAGATAGGGCACACCCCTATTTCGGGCGGCGGAATTCGCCCCAAGTAGGAGTCCCTATCCGACCTCCTAAACATACATCAAAAATTTCCATAAAATCATAGGGCGTAGACCCTTGAGTCTACTTCAAAACCCTTTAAACCATTCATGATTCCATCCACCACACAGTTCATACGAAAATCATAAGTGGAAGGGGCTCAAGAACGGCTATTGTAGCCTTCAACCCCAAAATTACATTTTCCCTACAAATATCAATCCTAATCGCATGATATCTATATTCTCATACTATATATCACATTCCCATCCATTTCATGATTTTTCCACAATTTTTCATGCATTTATCTCAATTTTCATGCAATTAACCCATTGTTAATGAAACGCTGAACGGAGGAAGGGAAAGGGGTCGCGTACCTGGCTCAGCCCTCTAGCGACCCTCCCGCACTCCAGCGAACCTCCTCGCACCCTGGCGAAGCCTCCTTTGCCGGTAAAACACACGAGCGTCTCACACCACCTCCTCGGTTGTGCATCGCCGTTCTTCCTCTCCCTCTTCCTCCTTGCGTCGCGACTTCCCTCTTCCATGCACCTCTATCTCTCTTATCCCCTCCTCCTCCCGCACCACGCCAGTTGCCCATCGCATCGGAGATGACGGCGAAGCATGGGTCGCTGGATGGTGGTGGCATGGGCTGAGTAGGATGAAGGGGAAGAAGACAAGTGTGTGGTGAGCTCGTGAGTGCGAGAAGGAGAAAAGAAAGAAAGAAAAGAGAAAAGATCGGGCACGCAAACCGAGGCGACTGTGCATCCTCAAACCAAACTCCATATTGGTCCCAAATCACAACTAGGTGCACAGAAAGCCAACCACAAGCTCACACATCCAAAATAATAGATTATCCATTAATAAACCATTTAAGCAATACAACAGTTAATTACATGGTTTATAATTAAAATGGATAATCAGGCCCAGATGTGACATCCTACCCCCTTAAAAGAATTTCATCCTCGAAATTCAGCTCTAATAAAACAACTAGGGGTACTTTCTCTAGATGTCCACCATGTACTCCCAGGTAGCCTCCTCTACACTATGGTGTTGCCACTGAACTAACACCAATGGAATCACTTTATTCCTGCAGACTTGCTCTTTCCTGTCTAGTATCTGAACTGCAGTTTCAACCATAGACAAGTCCCCCCGCAGCTCCTATGGCTACACTGGCATCACCTGGGACGCATCGGCCAAACACTTCCTCAACATAGACACATGGAAGGTGTTGTGTACACCCGCCAACTTTGGAGGCAGATCTAGTCTGTATGCCACCTCACCAACCCTCTTAGCAATCTGGTACGGTCCGATATATCTTGGGCTCAACTTGCCTCTCTTACCGAACCGTGTCACACCTTTGGTTGGTGACACCTTTAGGAAAACGAAGTCTCCTACCTCGAATTTACGAGGTCTCCGCCTCCTATCAACATAGCTCTTCTGCTGGCTCTGGGCAGATAACAACCTCTTCCTGATCAGATCCACCTTGCCCTCGTACTATTGTACGATCTCGGGCCCAACTAACTGTCTCTCACCCACCTCACTCCAGTTAGTGGGTTTCCTGCAGGGTCTGCCATACAATGCCTCGTATGATGCTATACCAATACTAGCGTGGTAACTGTTATTATATGCAAACTCAATCAGAGGTAAATGATCCTCCCAGCTACCACCAAAGTCCAAGGCATAGGCCCTCAGCATGTCCTCTAGCGTCTGGATGGTCCTCTCTGTCTGGCCATCCGTCTAGGGGTGGAAAGCAGTGCTAAAATTCAACACTGTACCAAAAGCCTCCTGCAAAGCTCTTTAGAATCTCGATGTAAATCTCATGTCTCTGTCAGACACAATAGACACTGAGACACCATGCAATCTCACAATCTTAACCACATACAACTTTACCAGTTTTGCCAATGGAAGATTCACCCTCATTGGCAAGAAATGTGCCGATTTTGTAAGGCGATCCACTATCACCCACACAGTATCATTCTTTCTTCGGGTTCGTGGCAAACCCGTCACAAAGTCCATCGACACATTTTCCCATTTCCACACCGGAATGTTCATAGGCTGCAAAGTCCCTCCGAGCTTCTGGTGCTCTATCTTCACCATCTGGTAGGTTGCACACTTTGCCACATACTCAGCAAGCTCTCTCTTCATCCCAGGCCACTAGAAGTTCCTCTTCAGGTCTTTATACATCTTGGTGCTTCCTGGATGAATAGAGTATCTATATCGGTGGGCTTCATCCAGTAAACTGTTCCTGATTTCCTCTATCTGAGGTACATATAATCTCAAATCAAACCTCAATCCATCGTCTACCCCTACTGAAAAATGGGGGGCATTACTAGCTTCTAGCTTCCTCTAGATATTTGACACAAAAGAATCATATTGTTGAGCTGTGACAATCGCCTTGACCATCCTCGGGCGAACAAACAAATTAGCCAGCATTACTTTGGCGAGTCTCTGAGACTGTCTCCGAGGCTTGCACTCCACTAGTCCCTCTAACAATTTCCATTCATGGATCATGAGACTAGCCATAACATGGGTGCATTTGCTTAGAGCATCCGCAACTACATTAGCCTTCCCTGGGTTGTAGGACAAACTAAAATCATAATCCTTAATATACTCCACCTAGCGCCTCTGTCTCAGGTTCAAATCCATCTGAGTAAAGATGTACTTCAGACTCTTGTGATCTGTGTACACCTCAAACTGTTCGCCATATAAATAATGCCTCCAAATTTTCAAGGCGAACACAACAGCTACCATCTCTAAATCATGGGTGGGATAATTCTTCTCATGATCTTTCAATTGACGCGAGGCATACGCCACCACCCTACC
>JAMKQA010005014.1:0-12943 GCA_024699735.1 Posidonia australis | reverse complement strand
TGTGATTGACTCCTCATGGAATTCACACACATTTCCCATGCATACTTGCAAAGTATACACATACACTTACCCATACATGAGGAGACATTTTGCATTACTGTGTGTCGACTTGGTGAGAAGAGGAGATGCAGTCACCAACGAGGCTCGTTTCTGGCGAGCAACTCAGGCCCCATCTCTTTTGTGCACAATAACATGTGTTGACCAGGTGTTGTTGCCAGAATTTTCGACAACACAATCCATGTCCTAGCATTCTTGCATTTCATTCCCAACATTTATTTTCTTCTTCATTCTTGTAATGGTTTCTTGCATTATCAGCCCCCAAATTTATCTTTTCCTTGTGATTGACTCCTCATGGAATTCACACACATTTCCCATGCATACTTGCAAAGTATACACATACACTTACCCATACATGAGGAGACATTTTGCATTACTGTGTGTCGACTTGGTGAGAAGAGGAGATGCAGTCACCAACGAGGCTCGTTTCTGGCGAGCAACTCAGGCCCCATCTCTTTTGTGCACAATAACATGTGTTGACCAGGTGTTGTTGCCAGAATTTTCGACAACACAATCCATGTCCTAGCATTCTTGCATTTCATTCCCAACATTTATTTTCTTCTTCATTCTTGTAATGGTTTCTTGCATTATCAGCCCCCAAATTTTATCTTTTCCTTGTGATTGACTCCTCATGGAATTCACACACATTTCCCATGCATACTTGCAAAGTATACACATACACTTACCCATACATGAGAAGACATTTTGCATTACTGTGTGTCGACTTGGTGAGAAGAGGAGATGCAGTCACCAACGAGGCTCGTTTCTGGTGAGCAACTCAGGCCCCATCTCTTTTGTGCACAATAACATGTGTAAGGTTACTTAGGTACATTAATACCTGTCTTTTATTCATTTTAAGCATTAGGTTAAGCATTGGTGTTACCTTTTCTTTAACTTGAGCAAGTCACCTAGCTATCCAATTTTGTGGATGGTCAAGTGAGTCCCGATGGAACATCTGGGAAGCAAACCCAATTGACGGACCATGGAGACGAGTCACCAAAGTGAGACTTAATGGCGACTTTGGGCAACGAAGACAACAAGCATGGATGGCCGGCGTGACTCACACGAGTCAGAGCAAGCCTTTGACTGGAAACCCTTTTTAAACTTGTGTTGGTTTCTCGTAGCATTCATGCATGTTTACCACATATACATCTCATGCCTATCTACAAGCACATTCATGCATACAATACATGCATCTCATGTGTATCCATATATATATTCTCATACATATTGTTTTCATGCGCATTTCTCATGCATATCGTACATATGTTTCATGCATATTCACATGTATATTCTCATGCATATCATACATTGCCGCATTGAATTAAATTTTCTCTTTATGCAACATTTCACGACTTTAGTCTGAGTTTACAATTTTACTTTGTACTTGTTTTCATATCGCCCAAGGTCATACATTAATCGGCATGTAAATGCCTACATTGACCTAATGAAGATTGTTTCCCTTTTTGAATTTCACGAGCATTTGAAGTTTTCCATTGTTTTGTGTCAGTTTTCTCTCTAGATGTTTCTGGTTTACTTGATTTTCTCCATCGCCTTAGGGCACACATTAAAGTGGCATTATCAATGCCTACATTGTCCCTCGGATTATTTTTCTTATTTATTTTCATTATCCCATTTCACATGGAATTTTCATGACAACATATTAGGCATGTGCATTAGAAGTAGATAAGCATGCACACACTTAGCTCATGAGCAAGCGGTAAACCTTGAAAGACTGATTTCTCAGGCATATGGGGATGCCTAACACCGTCCCCATGCGTAATAAGAATCCTTACCCTTTCTCTGGCCCACAATGCTTTACCTGCTACATCCATTAGGAACAGAGCACACATGTTCTCATTTGCATTGTTTTCTTTGCATTTATCGCATTCAATTTTCCTTGTCTTTCCATTAAAAGATTAAGTGGCGACTCCTTTTCTCTTATCCTTTCTTGGCCTTCTTTGCTGTTTCGAGTTGAGTCTCCCTCCTCAGATTCATCATCTTTGTTGTGACCATATTGGGATTCTTCGTGTACTTCAATGCACAAGGAGTCATGCAGGTTCCACCAGCATGGTCATAGTGAGCATTATGTCATGAACAAACTTAGAAAGCACATAAAGAAGGAATGAACATTCAAAATAAAGAAGTGATTCGGTCCCTCAATGATCAATATCTTTTGACCGTACACTCAAAACAGGTGTGAGACCATTGACGCTCGGTAGGTGTGCTACCATAGCATAAATCTCAGTGAGTAGTGATGGGTAGACACCTGCCAAATCCAAAAAAAAAGAGAGGCAAAAAAGAAGAGCTGAAAAGACAACAGCAAAGTAGCTGTCCAATCAACAAAAGAAAAAAAGAGGGGGAGATGACAACAAAGAAGTTGTCCAAAGCAAAAAAGAAAGAAAGCCTAGGGAAAAGAAATGCACATTAGGATTAACCATTGGCAAGTGACACTAGAACCAAAGCTTATGTCGAGAGCTTGCCAAACCTTAAATCTCCCCCATCTTCCTACACACATAGGCAAAGAAAAAGTTGCCCTAGGTATTCGAAGACCAAGTAAGTTAGAGGAGCGGCTGACTAGAAAGGCCTAAGTATGGGACAAAGTCTCTGAAAGGTGTAGACATGACACAAAGGACAAACCCAGGATGGTAAAGCACGACCCAAAAGGCCAAAGTAGACCCAAGGCAGAGGCTTGAAGAGAGTTCCCATTCTTCCCATCCTTCCCATAAAAATCCAAAAAAAAGCCAAAAAAATCAGAAAAAATCCAAAAAAACCAACAAAAATCAGAAAAAATCCAAAAAAAAAGCCCAAAAAAAATAGAAAATCCAAAAGTCTAAAAAAAATCAGAAAATCCAAAAACCCAAAAAATCCAAAAACCAAAAAAAACCTAAAAACAAATAATAAGTAGTGAGTAAGTTGGAGTTGGTCTGGCCAATGATGCATCAACCGACCCACCAGGATTCGGAGTTTACGTCCTACTCAAGCGTGCCCCCATGGCCACAAAGATATTGCCCCGCAATGATCTTTAGAGCATCTACAAATGACTCACAATCGACGTCCACTGGGTTCTGATTTTCCATCTCTCAACTGAGGCCAAGAGTAACTCCGTCCACCTCATATCTAATCGACTAAGTTTACACAAACATGCGCTACACATAGTAGCTTAGTCAGGGCAAAGCTAAGGAAGGTATGCCCTTTTGCTACTAATGAATTTTATTTAGTGCGTAGAAAAGTACAATCATATCTACACGAGCATCCTCTCAGGTTGAAAAGAAAAAAATACAACGAATGCTAATACAATTTGTTCTGAATGCCAAGCATCCGGTTGAACTCCTCCCTTTCTTTGATATATTGCAATGGAGAAGGAAGAAGTCGTGCATACCATGCCGTATACCGAGACTCTTGCAACTCCCAAGTAGTGGTAGAAGTCGAGCACCCTTCAAGGAGATCCAACGACCCACATAAGCCCAGTGGGCTATATACTCCAAGACCACCGCTTCGTCATGATCACCATTATCTCTGCAAGTGCAGATTGGAGAAGTCAGCACTGAGTCTGCGGGAATAGAAAGCCCTTGGTTCAGCAACCGCGAACAACGATGGATCGGGTACAACACGAAGGACCAGGCCCCCACCAATACGAGCTCTTGGTGATGATAAACTATAGTCATCACTTTTGCTTTGAATGCTTCTAGCAGCCGCAACACATAGTCAAAGTCCTCTGATGATAACCAACTTAGGCAAAGGACACAATCACGGAAGTTCAGCTTGTCAAAGTCAGCATAGCAACAACAATGGGACATAAACCACCATTGTAGAAGAAAAGGAGAGCCGAAGAACTTCCTGGAGCACGATGCACTGGATAGTCCTCCATGGTATACGCTAAGACGACAAGAGGTAAATATAAGTCCAGATGGGTTGCCATCAGCATGAGTAGATCAACGTGGTGGAGGTCTAAGGGGAAGTAATCATCTACAAATAGTGCATGCCCTCTGATATCGATAAAGAGACAGTTGTAACTCCTTTGAGGATAAATCATGAGTGCAAATAACCTCCCTCAAGCCTCGAAGATGAAACCTTTCCCAATGCATCAAAGTGTTACTAGTTTCTTGGCCCTCACCTAGGAACCAACCGATCCTCCTGGCATCCACGGTCTCAACAAATATGGCAAAACAATCATCCAGCACCAACGTGGATTCTGCTACAAAGCCAAGGAGGGAAGTAGCTTCCTCACAAGTAATCAGGGTCTCCCTATGAACAAAATTAAAGGTGTTGGAAAAACTATTCCAGAAATGCAAAGGAATGCGTACAAAGGATAACAAAATTTCAAAACCACTACATGCACAGAGGTGTTTGTTATCCTCTGCACGATTAAGCAAATGTGACACCCATGAGAAGCTATAACGAAAGGAGTTATGAAAATTTGGACAGATTAATTATGACCTACAGTTCAGGCAATTAATTACAAAAGGCACATGAAGCAAAGGAATATGAATAGCAAAAGGAACAAGGAAAATAACAACTATGGCAATAACAAACATACCTTATCCTCACGTAAAGCCTTCATCAGGTGGTTGCGTATGTTGATCACCCTCTCAATAATAAAAGTGGAGAATGAGAATGATGGAAGCTTCATGGCTAAAGCAAGAGAGAGGAGAAAATCTCAGAACAGGGAAGGATGACATCTAGGAGGTCCCCAGGGCCTCTATTTATAAGCCTCTATTAGAGCATCCTGAATTTGAGTCTGAATAGGAAAGACTCATCTAGTCGCTATTACCATTGACGACTAGACATGGCACCTAATCAAGAGGCAACGTATTGTGCCGCCTATACAATAGGCGACAAAAATGGAGTGCCATAGAGCCCAGCAACAAAAGCACCAGCCCAACCATCTTGTCGCATAGGCACAATCATCCTATTGTGAGGCTACGTCAAGTCCCATCGTGCACATCACAACAAGGTTCCACCGTGAGGCTACATCAAGTCACACCGTGTGCATCACATCTGTCCTACCACGAAGTTGCATCAAGTCCTGCCATGTGCATTAAAGACCCAACCGTACATCTCATCAAACAATGGGCTTCCACCTTTGGAGTCCCAACCATGTACATAGACACAACCTTGACCAAGAGGCAAAACCCCAGTTTGGCAAAGGAAGGGTTCATTCCCTCACCCGGTTCTTCTTTCATAAAGCCCCTTTACTTGCCAGGTCTAGTTGTAAGACAACGGTCCTTTCCCAAGAGTACTAGTCACACTCGAGGACGGAAAACACTTGACCACAACAAATTGCATTTATGCATCTTACATATGTCTATATGGCTAGGGACCACAAGTACCTTGCTGGCCTAACCTGTCATATGGACCATTCATTGCATGTTGAGTGTTGACCTTGCATTCGCATCTTTGTTTGCTTAAATCATGCATCCATACATTTAGGAATCATGCATTGGAAGTGGAGGCACTAACGGAGCAACGTTCTTCAAGAGAGTTAGAGACTTTAAAACTGTGATCCTCCTAGAGCCAATTAAGTCCCACATATCCTTTTGCTATTCCAATCTGAGTAAGCTCTCAGACGAGAAGCCACAATACCTTTTTATTTTCGGTCGACACTAGGATACTTGCCCCACAATCATCCCTTTTTTACTCCTATCGATGTTAGGGTTACGCCCCACGACCATCCTTAGTTTCTACCCCGTTGAAGTGACATCTCTACATGGTTGACATGGTCTCGACATCCGACTGTGACACATAACTCCGAAACCGATTAGACTCCTCCATGACCGAGTCTTCAATATGATGGCAATGTTAAATGAATTACTCGGCTATGACACATAGCTCCAAAACTGAGTGTGTTCCTTCTTTTATTCTTCCTCTAATGGTCCAACTATGGCAGACCGTTTGAGAGAAAGCTCCCCTTGTCAAGAAATGCTCAATGGAAATATCGTTCTCACCTTAGAGCCAATCTTTTTCCAAGATCACCTTTAACGAGGGGCATCCGTAGATATCCCATTTTCGAATTTCCTAGAGTCCATCTAGGATAGGAACCTTTAAGGTTCCCCAGATCACAGGACTGAAGATTTTCTACTCTATCTTCAAGATATTCCATGTTTTCCTTAAAAACATTTTTGATTTTACTTGGTTCAAGGTTGTTAGCTATGGTAGAGCTAACCCGCTCAAGCTAGTAGTAGACTTGAGACCCTTGAACGTTTCGGTGAGTCGCTAGTTGTGGCAGAGCTAATGCTCTCACCTTACTCAAATTAGTGGCAAATTTGGGTATCCTGAGCTTAAAGAAGATGTTTTTATGATTTCATAAGGTTTCTGAGTATTTTATGGACTTTTAAGGAACCTCTCTAGATTTAACATAAAATAAAGGAGGTAAAATGCAAAAGACCATATGCCACCTTCAATAGTGGCGACTAATCTAGATGCCACAAAAGGAGGTGATGTGTCTTACTGCCAGCCACATAGGTGACTAGATTATGGTGCCAATCCAACATGAGCTTGACACCCTGGGTTTTCCTCTCGTAACAACATATCATTCTGGACTTTAATATAATATATGGGATATTTATAAATATTATCATGATTTTTTCCATAATTATTATAATTTCTAGGACTTTCTAAGTATTTATTTATTTATGAAATATCATATAAACCTTTATTAATGCCAGAAAATTCCAGAAACTTCTAGAATAATGGATGACATTAAGATTAATATCATATATTTTTATCATGGTCTAATACTAGATATAATATTAATTATCACCTTTTCAATGCTAGAATTATCTATAATTTAAAAGATAATTCTAACACGTGCTTAATTTCCGAATATTTATTTGATTTCAAGCCTAGAATCTTCTATGGATAAATTTAATGCTCGTAATTATTGGAGATTTTATCTTTTAAATTCGATTTTAACTTTGAATTTGGATTTAAAATTCAATTTTAAATTCAAAAACCTTCTAGAATATTCTGGTGATCTCCAACGAGTTTGAAAAAGTCAGACGAGTCGTTTATAATTGCTAGATATTTGTTGAGGTGGTTTTGGATTTATTTTTAAACAAGGAGAGATTTAGAACTTAATGCCAGTGTGGGCGGCAACTAAACCTAATAAGATATTTTTGGTTATTTTCTCACTATGGAAAATAGAATATCTCGTGTTGTCGTCTGTCCTAGCTATGACACATCCAAATATGCCGCCTACTCCATGGGCAACGAGGTCAAAATACTCATTTTCGAACTGATAGCTTTTAGAAGCTTCCAAATTTTGTTTTGACGAGATTCCTCACATCCTGGCTTCTATAAATAGACCCCTCAAGTCAAGGGAGGCCTTCTGATTCTAAGAGAGTCTTTTCAGAGAGAGTGAACCTTGGCGAAACCCTGCTGGATTCTCGCAAGGGAGCCCCCTGATCTTCTCTTCAGTCCCAACTCTTTGTTTGTGCCTCCACTTCCTCATCCATGTCGCATTCAAAAGGGTGAAGGGAGTATCATTCTTGTGTTTTTTTTCATATTTCATATTAGACCCATAGCATATGCATGTGGGGACAACCTCTGGTTAGTATTTAGGTTCTTCAGTCATGTTTTTCCACGTTCTTTTGATTTTTGTTTACTTCACCTTAGTCTAATCCGGATTTGTTTGTTTTGAATGGAAAAAAGGAGCTACGTTGCACGAGGAAGCTACCAAACAACATCCAGACGTTGATTCAGTGAGCCAGTGAATCCACAACCTTAACTTCTACATCAAATCAGAGCAAACTCAAGGAGACCTCATCTTCTTTCTACATCTCTTATAATAAGAAACTGAAATTATTACAAGGCTAATTATGCATTCTTCTTTTCTTTTTACGCAGCACTCTAGTTTCCTCAACCCACTCCTTGGGCGTGGGCAGCAATTTGGAATACCAAGCCCAATGGTCATTCTCCCGAAGTAATGAGCTAGTCAAAGGCATGAAGTGAGACCCGTTCGAGTCATCGTGGCAGTTTAGAGTTATCCACAACACCCGGATATAGTATACCATGGCTACATCGATTGGTGAACCACGCTTGCGCACTCGAATACAGGGGATATGGCTCACCTTAGGAGGCATGTCCTTCTTGTGTCCCACCATCTCATAGCATCGTTGAGCATTATACACTATAGAGTGGGTGGGACTAATTAGCTCAACTTCAACCGAAAGACCCCGTGATTTGTGTTTGCGGCTGTATGGCGAGTCCCGAGTGTAGAGGCTGATAGGAGGCGACGAAAGCAGGCAAACTCTCTCCTCAACTAGGTTCGTTTTCACAGCTTAAATCCTAAGAAACTGGACCTACAACTATCGCGAGAGAAAGAAGTGAGAGCCCGTGAAATCACTACTGGTGGCAACACTAGTGAGACCCATGTACGTCGCTACAAGAGTGGCCACCAAGGGAGAAGGCCACAGATGCTCAGTCAACCCCACAAAGAACTCCGTGTGGTAAATGTCCAGCGTGAAACCTTTGGAGACAAACAAAGTTAGGCCCCCAAACAGCAAGTGTGGGCATACTTGGAGTTGGTTCTTAGTGGCAAAATCCTGTACCTGAAGGAAACTATAATATAAATGAGCTAAATCAAACAGACAACTCTTGAGCATAGGGAAAGTAGGAGGAGCTGTGAAGACATGATCCAAGAGCTTTTGCATGTTAGCTACACCGTACGGTAGTGGGAAATCGACATCCATTCAAGCCCCTCCAATGTTAGGCATGCCCAATAGACTAGCAACTTCCTTTACCAAAATTGTCATCTCGCATTCACCAACAAAAAATGTATGAGTCTAAGGATGCTAGAACGTGCAAAAAGCATGAAGCAGAGGTCAGTCTAGAGTAGTGCCTAACAAGTCCAGGAGCTTGCCAAAGCTTGTATTTGCGAGAAGTGGTTTTTTGTCTTGTGCCAAAGGAAGAACTCTTTCACCAAAGGAGAGTCATAGGGGAAGTCATGACCAAAGCAAGGCATTTTTGTGACGTTAGTGATTTCCTGTAGAGACTAATCATCAAACCAGAAACAACAAAGAGAAGGAGAAAAATCAAGAAAAAAGAAGAAAAACATACACTTCCAACTTGAACATGGGACATCATATGCCCCTCAATTGTTTCCAAAGGAGCCACAATCCTCCTATCATAATACATGGGAACGTTAGGGATCAAAGCAGTGGCCATGAGGACAAAGAAAAGATGAAGAAACACAAGCAAACAAGGATGAGAACAAGAAGCAAGAATGGATAGCTTAAGGAGGCCATAACCTACTTTTATAAGGACAAGAAGGCACATCGGAGGCCCCTCTACATGGGCATTAAGACAATCACAGAGCATTACAAAAAATTAGCCAAGAACTAGGAAGGAAAGAAAGCATTCTAAGCTTGATGTGTTGAATGCCCAAACTGGGGTGTTCAACGTTGAACGAGCAACAGACAGTGTTCAACACTTTTAGTAAACATTGAATGCCCAATATGTAGCATTTAACACCCCAAGGGGTTTTTAAGCAATGAACGACTACTAGTTAATGTACAACGTTGTACACCTCAGATTGGTCGTTCAATGCTTATCAAATTTCTTTAAACACTAAACTTGGTTGTGGCTCCCTCCAATGCATAAATAAAATGCAAACTGGATTTCCATCAATTCTAGAGGCTTCTACAAGTCAAAGCACACTTATGGGTGCAGATTTCATATTTTTTGGACTTCTAGGCCATCCACAATCACCAGTCATGACTTTCATCAAGTTAATGGCTCGTTAATGTGACAACAACCTTGGAAATTGATTTTAAACCATGTAGGTGAAATCTGCCTTCATAGCTTTGTTAGTGTGACATCTGGGCCTGATTATCCATTTTTATTTATAAACCATGTAATTATTTCTAACATTGTATAAATGGTTTATTAATGGATAATCTGTTATTTCTTGGATGTGTGAGCTTGGGGTTGGCTCTCTGTGCACCTGCTTGTGATTTGGGACCAATGAGGAGTCCGGTTTGAGGATGCAAGGTTGCCTCGATTTACATGCCCATTCTTTCCTCTTTTCTTTCTTTCTTTTTCTCCTTCTCTCACTCACGAGCTCACCACACACCCGTCTTCTTCCCCTTCACCCTCCACAGCCCGTGCCACCACCAAACAGTGACCCGTGCCTCGCCGTCACCTCCAACACGATGGGCGGCTGGCGTGATGCGGGAGGAGGAGGGGATAAGAGAGGCAAAGGTGAGTGGAAGAGGGTGAGCTGCGACACGAGGAGGAAGAGGGAGAGGAAGAATGACTGCGCGCAACCGAGGAAGAGGTAGGAGCTGCTCGTGCGATCTGTCGACGGAGGAGGCTTCGTCGGGGCACGAGGAAGCTCGCCAGAGTGCGGGAAGAATCGTTGGGGCGCCATCAGAGGTACGCGACCCCTATTCCTTCCTCTTTTTGCCATGTTTGGGTAATGAGTAAATGGCATGTAAATGGCAAAAAATGCATGTAAAATTGTAGAAAAATAAGGAAAAGGATGAGAATGAGTTGTATTGCATGAAAACATAGATATCATGCGGTTAGGATGAAAATATGTGGGATTGCATGTGTTTTGGGAGTGTAAGCTACAGTAGGTTTCACTGAGCTCTTCCCCTTTGTGATTTTCATATGAATCATATAGTTGATGGATTGAGGAATGGTTTGGGGGGTTTTGAAGTAGACTCAAGGGTCTACACCCCATGATTTATTGATGATTTATGATGTGTGTTTTGGGGGCTCCGATTGGGACTCCCACATTGGGCGAGTTTCGCTGCTTGAAACAGGGGTGTGCCTTGTCTGCGAGGAATTCAGTATGCTGAATTTATTCAGAATGCCAAAATCCTGATAGATTATGCCAAGATTGCTGGTTTCGGTAGACCGAAATCTCTCAGTTGATCGAAACAGGGGGTTTCGGTATACCGAATCAGGGGGTTTCGGTATACCGAACCTGAATTCAGTCTACCGTTTTTGCCCTGACCCTGATATGCTTAAATATGAATTTAAATGAATGATTAATGGTTTTAAAAGGTATGTTGAGCATATGTACGTGATGTTTTCCCCATGTAATGACATAGAGGAATGTGGAACCCAAATAAATAAATTTGGGCGTGGTTGTGGGTTTCGATCCCATAAATGAATGAAAAGAATGATTTTGTGTGGTTTTGGGTTTTAGACCCTATTAATGAACAAAATGGCTAATTATGCGTGATTTTTGGGCATGAGACCCAATTTATGATTTTAAGCATGGTTTTCATGACTTGAGTTGGGACCCTAGTGGAGGGTCAAGTATTGCATGGAAATAGAATCCTACAATGGAAAAGAATGAAAATGGAAATGGTTTTGGAAAGAAAAGCTTAAAGAGTTTTGATAATGAAATACTAAAAATGTGTTAAGGAACCACGAGGGTTGGTGTTGACAACATTGTAGGAGTATGAAGCTCCAATGAAACCAGTTGCCAGACACGACTGTGGTTGCCGACTTGAGACGGTGTAGGCTGAGCCTAGGTCATTGAACCTAGTTGTTCGGGTCACCGAGCTCGCGACGGTGTAGGCTAAGCCTAGGTTGTTGAACCTAGCTGTTCTGGTCACCGACGGTGTAGGCTGAGCCTAGGTCATTAGACCTAGTTGTTCAGTCACTGATGGGGCGTCAGACAAAGACGTATCCCCGTGCATACATGAAAAAGAATTTGAGGCTGGTTGGTTGAGGCAGTGACATTCCGCATGGGGAATTTGACTACGGCAGTGCAGGAAGGTAAGGGAAAGGATGTCCTCGCCTACTGCTTGTGTGCCTGGTTACCCCTGATCAAGGTAACAACAGTAAAGAAAAGTGGAAATGAGTAAAGAAAAAGAAATGTGGTTTGATCAGGATTGGACTTATGAAATAGTCCTAAAATCCTGAAATGGAATAATGATGATGTTTTAACCAATTACCAGCCTGTATTTATGATTTGATTTTGAATCCAAGAGGCATTGTGTTTTAGGCTGGATTTGGTTAGAAATGTGAATTTGAAAGTGTGATATTTGGGAAGAAATCCCAAGTATTGAAAAGGATATGATTTGGAAAATGAATTCCAAAGGTTTTAAAAGAAAATGCTAAGGTGTGTTTTTGAAAGAAAATGTGGTTTTGGAATGAGTTTCCAAATGTTTTGAGAAAAGAAAAGAAACATGGCTTTTGAAAAGAGCATGAATTTGGGATTGAATTCCCAAGTGATTTCCAATAAAAAGAAAACCAACATTGAAATTAAAAGCGGAGTTTTAATGATTTTCCAGAGATTTTGTGTTTGTGTGTTTGGGGCGTGTATTGGGTGACTTAGATGTCACTCACACGTGCTTATTTGGTTTTCAGGTGCAGACCGCGTGCAGCCAAGTTCTGGTGTAGGAGTTGGAGCTTCTAGCTGCACATTGAGATCCTGAAGGTGAGCCTTAGTTACAGTTATTTAATGTTTCTGTAATTAGTGTAATTATGCTTTTGATACTGTTATTTGGTAGCGTGACTGAGATCGAGGCGTTACAGTTAGTTATATATTATTTTACATCAATGAGCCTATTTTGAGTTGATTTGAATTAAAAACCATTATTTTGGGTATTACTCAAGGCATTGGTCACTTTAATTCATTTTTAACTTAGAGAAATGTAAGAAAAAAGAGATATTTAACATGGTTATCAAATGTGCAAGAAATTCTCCATTTCATTCATGAATATAATCATTCAACAAAATCACCGAGGCATACCCCTGAGGAACAAGTACAAAAAGGAAACACAAGCTGTCGCAACTAAGAGAGGTGCTCTCGCCCTCGATCTTTGGAGTTGAAAGAGGTACTGCAAGAGGCTGAGGAGATTGGTTAGCTGAAGTGACTGAGGCAACCTAAGAAACAGACTAGGAGTGGTGACTACCTGAATGA
>JAMKQA010005013.1:0-12826 GCA_024699735.1 Posidonia australis | reverse complement strand
AGAGTAGCTTTCTCGGGCATGCATAAAAGGCTTTAAAAGTGCACGCACATGGTTTTGTAAAGGAAAAGAAAAGAATGGTTGTAGACACCCCAATTTTGCAGGTCTGCAGGATGGAGTTGTGGTAGCTGGGCTTTTAATCACAAATGAACTCAAACCCAGGTTTAGTCCCAAAGTCAAGGACCGCCAAACCCAACAGCAAATGATCTGAGCCGTGATTCGGGGCCATACAGGCGCACCTCTCTGGTGCACCTATCTGGTGCACCAGATTAGCGCATCTTTATGGCGCACCTTACAACCGCACCAGACAGGCATGCCTGGCCGGTTCCCTCATCGCGACCGTCGATCACTGTCAGTGTTTGAGCAGGCAGCAGGGTGTGTGGGGGACAGCAAGGTTGTTACAAGTGGTTAGTATGTTAGGAGGTTTCTTAGTTTGTTACATAGTTGGTTAGTTGTTAGGATTTTGTTGAATTTGTTACTGGTTGTTACAGCCATCGGAGCTTCACCTATAAACGGGATGGTAGTGTGAAGTGTCGAGAAAAAAAAGAGAAAAAGGAGAGCCGTGCAGGGTTCCATCGGCATGGTCATAGGAACTAGCGACTCCGCTGGGGATAACCAGACTCTAGCTTTCATTCTGGTTTCCTTGTCTTTGGTCTATATACATTGTGCTTGTTTGCTTGTTCTGTTTACTTGTACATATTTGACTGAACGTGCCTTTTTGTGTCTTTTTTACACAATTGCTATGCCTCCGTACATGCACATGACTTAATTCATGCTTTGTTCGTCGATACTTGCTTTTATTCACCTACTTGTGAGTACTACACCAGCACATGCCATGTTCATGCCTTTTGTTTGACTCTTTTGGATGCCATGATTGTGTGTTTTTTCCCTTTATTTTAATTTACCATGATCAGGAGAGTAGAGACATGTTTGCTTCCCTATCTAGTTAAAATAAAACACAAACTCAGATAAACAAATAATAAGGCATAACTAGAGACAAATGCTCACAATTCCCCATGGTTTAATAAAATGCAATTAAAAGACACAAAAGCATATTGCATAAATGATCATTTTAGAAAGCATGCATCTTCTCCTCTGGGTCCAGCCACAGTTTGCGAAGGACAATCCTAACAGCCCGTTCTATAGCTTTGGCGTAGGGCGTGTTGCTAGTTTGTTCCCCCTTGTTTGGGGTCGTGTCGATGCTAGTAGAGGGTACAACTCCATCCTACTGCAAGAGACGATGCCACCAACGCACCACCCGTCCACTGCCTACGCTTCGGCCAGGATTTAAAACAGGAACCTTACTTCTCTGACCAGAGTCAAAACCCAAACCGATGAGTGCGTCCTATGTGGTCAACCCCATATGGGACATGCATGGTGAGACAGTGCACTTTAGAACATTCATCTGCATTGTGTGTCATGGCATGCCACTTAAATAACTCGCATTTGTCTTTGCGTCATTGTCCAGGTTCTGATACCTATTTTTCTTGCCTGTTTTCTCAGGTAGCTTGTTGCGAGGTCCTCAGCTAGGAGCTTGGGTGTCTCCGTCGTGGGCGGTCTCCCATAGTTGTTTTCTCGTGCCTTTTCTGAACTATTGGTCACTTTTGACTGTAGTTCGTCTTAGAGATCGTGCGTTTGTTTGTTTCCACAGCTCTTTTATTTCACTTGCGGTTAGCCATGGCCCTACAGACCCGCAAGCCTTCGGTTATTGTTCTGAAGGGGGTCCCACACTCAGATCCTCCTCTCACTTTGACTGCTTCTTCTCCCCTCTGTGCGTCCCGATTTGGGAATCATGGAGAATCCTTATCTCCTCTTCCGGGGCAGCGGCGAACACAAGTCGGTTTAGGACCCATCATTGATTCGACTGTGGTGACTACCACGCGGGTCCCAGAAGTTCTACCAGCTGCACCCTATCTCTCAGGCCTTCCTATTTCAGGAGATCAATCAGTTGCGGTTTCATCTGTTTTAGGGGCCATTTCTGTTCTGCTCGTGCCTTCTGACCTATCTTTTGATAGGTCTTCTGCCAAACAGGCTCAGTACTTGAGAGCTTTGGCTCGAGGGTTCGAGTGCATGGCCTTTTCTCTTGATCATGTTGAGAGTCCTCCTCTTTTGACCTATGAGGTTCCAGTGCAGACCACTATAGCATTGTAGGCTCACCCCACTACTCTATCGCCCATACCATCGCCTGAGCATCACACGGCTTTGGCGTTGGGGGCGTTATCTCTGCCTCCTGCACCACAATTGCATTGGTCATAGCAAGCATCACAGTCACCTAGGAATCAACCCATTAGTTGTACGAGAGTACAACATTTCTCGAGTCTGTCACCCGGAGCTGTACTGGTGCCGCAGTTGTTGCTCTCGCGCTCAACACCACACACAACACAGCATACTCAGAACTCACCTCAACATCAGGATCAGGTCCCAACACGTAGGTCATCACTGCACACTAGGCGCACACCTCCCACTGTCAAGCCAGTGCATCTCGTCGCATCGGCTCAACAAGGACAGCAACCTAAGGAGAAACGAGGCTGTTGCGTTGAAAGTAACTACACTCCACTGGGCGAGTCGCTGAGTGTTGTTTTTCCTCGTGTTGTGTCGCTTCTGAGACTCTTGGAACCGCGTCCCCCACCAACTCCACTCCCTCGGTGGTATGACGCGAACGTATACTGCGATTATCATAGAGCCTCGGGGCATTCGACTGATAAATGCGACACTCTACGGGATGTCATACAGACTTTGATCGACAGTGGGACTATTGTTGTTGACACGCGAGGCACAACACCCGCATCCATATCTTCATCATCACCAGCATCTAGTTCAGTACACATTACACATCCACACACCACTGTTGAACCAGTGTGTCTCGTTGCGTCAGTTCAGCAAGGGCAGCAACAACGACAGAAGCGACCTCACCGTAAGGAAAAAACTTCACCACACTCGGGGATTCGTTGAGCGACATCTTTCCCAATGTTGTGCCATTCCTGCAGCTACCGGAGGTTCGCCCACCACCGGACCCTCTTCCTAGGTGGTATAAGGATAACTTGTTCTGCCAATTCCATCGCACTCGTGGACATTCGACAAACAAGTGTATTACTCTCCGGAATGCTGTCCAGGATTTGATTGACAATGGAGGCATTTTTGTAAACACACAGGAGGCAGCCCACACATACACCTGCACACACGCTTGTACACACACGTGCACACCCTAGAATAGCCGACCTTACCATGTCTGTGTCTGTAAGCTCTGAGGATACTGGAACCTCAGGGGTTTTTCCCCTTTTCTCCCAGTTTTTCCCAGGGAATCCATCGGGCCTCTATTTTCCTAGCTTGTCCTCCCTCTACTTCTGTCTGCCAGCACATGTGTATGCCGCTCTTGTTCTTCTTCCCCATTTGCCTAGTTTGTCCTCTTTTCTTTTCTCAGTTCTGTCCGGCGACACTCATGTGTGCCACTCTTGTTCTTGTTCCTTTGCGGGGGCCTAACCTAGAGTTTGCCAGTTTGCCATGCATCGATCTAATCTAGCACGTGCAAATACCCTGGATCAAGTAGGAGACAACTGTCACAGCAGATATCAACTCCAACAGAGATACAATCTTAATGCCACCAACAGATTCAACATTCACAGTGACAGTCTCAGTTCCAATAATGCTTTTGATAGCCTCAGATACATCTACCTTGATTCCGGCTTCCAGTGGCACTGCTAGGGGTTACTATGAACCCCAATGGCATCGACAAGCAGCGACACAAGGACTGGAGCTGTATCCTTTTCCTTTGTTCCCTTTGTTTTTCTTTTTGCATCACCATATACCAGAACACAAAAAAAAGAAAGAAAAATCATAAAAGTTGAAAAAAAAAGAAAAAACACAAAATAGGAAAACATCAAGAACAATTAGAGAGGATAGTTTGCTTGTCAATAACATTCTGCCCAATGATGAAAAATTGGAAAAGCCTGCCAATGTCAGAAATGGATTATCCCTCCTCAGTTGTCACTACTTAGACAACCAAGTTAGCAAGGGAGCCACCGAACATCAGAGCCAGACGAAATGTCCAAGCTCCACAAGGATCCTGCACCTCCAAGTGGGAGATAAAATGTTAGGGGTGACTGAGAGTGTGAGCCAGAAAAGAAAACATACATTCGTAAGGGCATAAAAGAATAGAAAAGACAGAAGGCGAAGACAGAAGTCAGCCCATGAGTGAGAGGCGTGCGTTGTAGCTCTACCCTTACCATACCTTGGAGAGGAGTTGGAGTATGTGCTTAGTAAAATCACACCTTCGAGGGACTGACCCACCCTCTTGCAATAAAGGCCTCCTAAATAGATCGGGCGCTTATTACCTCCAAGACAAGGTTAGAGTGAAACCGCACGTCTATGAGGGAGTAAAAGAAAAGACAATGATATCAAAAAGAAAAAGCAAGTGCAGGACCTTAAAGAGTTTTGCATGGAGCTAGGCCCATCACAATACCTTATAGTGAGTTCGAGTGCCACTATTACCCAGCGAGAGCCACCTAACGACTTGCAAGTCTTTGTAGTGGCAACTGAGTCGAAGGAGTCATCCTCCCCTAACAGGCATACCGCTTTCCCAGCCTAACTGAGGGCATACAAACAACTAAACCAGACAAGCAAACGATCAAGGTAATGAACTCATTGAACAAGCAAAGCAACAAATGCAGATAACAAGCAACTGAAATCACAAGGCATGCAATTCTTGATCAATCAAAATTCACCCTTAAATAATTAAATTGCTCACAATAATAGAGTCCACGACAATAATAATGATCATCATAGCCTTGCTTGGATGAATCTTTTTGTTTCCATATAGACTTGTTCAACAGGATTTTTGCCAGGTGCTTTTAGCAAGGATATTTCAGCTCCTTAGTAGTCAAAGTGCATATATAGTGAGGACACCAGTTAGTGTACGAGCTACACGGACCTACAAAATCGGTAGTGTAATAGCAATTCCTCTGCAACAGTTCAAGTGTGGTAGACACTGTTTGCGGAATGCCTAAGGACAACACAGCCAAATACATTTTTGCAGCCAGAGCATAATGACATAATAAGTAGCAGAACAGAGAATAGCCAGCCTGAGACAGACCATGATGTATCACATTACTTTCTGCCATCAGAGTATAGCTCAGGACAGTGGATGAATATACATGCATCTAGTTAGTGAACAAATGTGTCTCTGACCTCAACAAAAATCAGCCGTGGCCACTTTAGTGATTCAAAGTACGCTTACAGTCACAGTCAAATCTTCAAGTCTTTACATCCTCAAGTGGTGCCCAACACTTCCCAGGGTAGCCTGGCTCAATGCTAGAGGCAACCTTTTTTTTTTTTTTTTGCCTTGGTGTCTCCTGATCTGACTTCTGAGCATTATACACCTTTATGCTAGGGGCATGTCAACTACTTTCTAGCTAGGTTCACACAATCTGTTGCTAGGTTCATTAAAGGCAAGTCAGTTGTTCTCTGATCAGGACCTACACATTAAATGATTAACGGAGACAACAACATGGCTGTGGACTCTACACAACAATCCAGAATTTGGCAAATACAATCAAAAGAATATCCTACAGTAGCATGGCCAAATACAGAGCTATCAGAACACCACGGTTGAGTAGAACATATCCTAAACATACCAGTCAGAGGCAGACTACAATCCCAATCAAAGGGCCTTTATCGAGTCGCCCCGATTCCTTCTATCTTCCAAGTACGATACAGGAAAGCAGTTGGGTGCACATACTTCAAGTCAAGGAAGGTCTGTAGTTACAGTTTGGCTTCCAAGACCTTATACCCTCAAGTGATGTCCCAACCAGTCCAATACCAGGTGCATGTCAACTGCTCTTTGATTGAAGGTCACGTATCAGGCGCCTAACAGAATGTCAACTTACTATATAACTGAGCCAAAGCCTTCGGCTAGGGGCATGTAAGTTGCTCTATGAAAGAAGGACTGTTCTGAGAATGCTTGGTGCAAATTATCATCCAAATGATGGTCAGTGCACCTTCTTATAGAGCAGTGGCAGTCATCATATAAAGGCTCCTACAAGATGACAACTATAGCAGGGCACTACGCTGTTTCAACTGACATCCCCCACAGCGGCGATGATCCATGGTGCACTAATACTTGAATAAGATCTGCTTGGCAAATCCTTTTGGCTAAACAGAAGGTCAGGCCCTCTTGCCTTTGAATTCTGATCCTGACAGACGGATTCAAGGCACCTCCTCTCGCCTTTGAATTCTGATCCTAACCGATGGATTCAAGGCCTCCCTTTTCCATCTTGTTTAGACTACCTGCTCGGAGTCTAGGTGTTCCCATCCAAGGTTTGGTCTATTTGGACAAATCTTGGTGCCACCCCTTTCGCCTTTGAATGTTCCCATCCAAGGTTCGGTCTATTTAGATGAATCTTGGTGCCATCCCTTTTGCCTTTGAATATTCCCATCCAAGGTTCGGTCTATTCGGACGAATCTTGGTGCCACCCCTTTCGCCTTTGAACCTTCCCATCCAAGGTTCGGTCTATTCGGATGAATCTTGGTGCCACCCTTTTCACCTTTGAATATTCCCATCCAAGGTTCGGTCTATTCGAACGAATCTTGGTGCCACCCCTTTCGCCTTTGAATGTTTCCATCCAAGGTTCAGTCTATTCAGACGGATCTTAGTACCACCCCTTTCACCTTTGAATGTTCCTATCCAAGGTTCGGTCTATTCGAACGAATCTTGGTGCCACCCCTTTCGCCTTTGAATGTTCCTATCTAAGGTTCGATCTATTCGAACGAATCTTGGTGCCACCCCTTTCGACTTTGAATGTTCCTATCCATGGTTCGGTCCATTTGGACGAATCTTGGTGCCACCTTCCCATCCATGGTTCGGTCCATTCAGACGAATCTTGGTGCCACCTTCCTATCCAAGGTTCGGTCTATTCGGACGGATCTTGGTGCCACTCTTTTTGCCTTTGAATGTTCCCATCCAAGGTTCGGTCTATTCAGACGAATCTTGGTGCCATGTTTCTATCCAGGGTTCGGTCTATTCGGACGAATCTTAGTGCCACCCCTTTTGCCTTTGAATGTTCCTATCTAAGGTTCGGTCTATTCGGACGAATCTTGGTGCCACCCCTTTCGCCTTTGAATGTTCCTATCCAAGGTTCGGTCTATTCGGACGAATCTTGGTGCCACCCCTTTCGCCTTTGAATGTTCCCATCCAAGGTTCGATGTATTCGGAAAAATCTTGGTGCCACCCCTTTCGCCTTTGAATGTTCCCATCCAAGGTTCGGTCTATTCGGACGAATCTTGGTGCCACCCCTTTCGCCTTTGAATGTTCCCATCCAAGGTTCGGTCTATTCGAATGAATCTTGGTGCCACCTTCCCATCCAAGGTTCGGTCTATTCGGACGAATCTTGGTGCCACCTTCCTATCCAAGGTTCGGTCTATTCGGACAGATCTTGGTGCCACCCCTTTCGCCTTTGAATGTTCCTGTCCAAGGTTCGGTCCATTCAGACAAATCTTGGTGACACCTTCCCATCTGAGGTTCGGTTCATTCAGACAAATCTTGGTGCTTCCCTTTCCCATCTTGTCTAGACTACCGACCAGAGTCTAGGTGTTCGCATCTAAGGTTCGGTCCATTCGGACAAATCCTGGTGCCACTCCTCTTGCCTTTGAATTCCACTCCTAATGGACAGAATCAAAGCAAACTGTTTGCCTCCTTCCTTTGGACTGGTATCCCAAACTACCCGGGCAATCCTTGTGATGCCCGATGGATTCCGCACTCTCCTGATTTCTTCCCTCCTCTTGGGCTGGTAGCTTGAAATACCCGGATGACTCCCGTTACCAGTCACTTTTCGGTCGACAAGCACCGTGAGTCTTGTTCAGCGCTTTTCTCGACAAGTGTGATAACTGGTCATGTCTTCTAGGAGCTGGTTGGTCGTCAACTTGCCAGCCTGTCATGGCTTCAACTATGGTGACAGGACCTCTAGTGTATCCACCGACTGGTAGCTGGTTGTCGGTAGCTAACTCTTTTCTTACGGCTTCAGGCAGGGTGTCATTGTCAACCCTGAGCATCGGTCTCTGTTCCACTTGTCCTCCGACCTCGCTCACGGATGGGCATCTGCAGACACCCCAATTTTGCTGGTCTACAAGATGGAGTTGTGGTAGCTACGCTTTTAATCACAAATGAACTCAAACCTTGGTTTAATCCCAAAGCCATGGAATGCCAAACCCAACAGCAAATGATCTAAGCCATGATCCGGGGCCATACAGGCGCACCTGTCTGGCGCACCAGACAGGTGCACCTCTCTGGCACACCTTACAACTGCACCAGACAGGCGTGCCTGGCTGGTTCCCTCATCGCCATCGTTGATCATTGTCGGTGTTTAAGCAGGCAGTAGGGTGTGTAGGGGACAGCAAGGTTGTTACAAGTGGTTAGTCTGTTAGGAGGTTTCTTAGTTTGTTACAGAGTTGGTTAGTTGTTAGGATTTTCTTGAATTTGTTACAAGTTGTTACAACCGCCGGAGCTTCACCAATAAAAGGGACGGTAGTGTGAAGTGTCAAGAAAAAAAAGAGAAAAAAGAAGAGCCATGCAGGGTTCCACCGGCATGGTCACAATGGTTTTAAAGGCATGGTTTTGTGATTTTGTGGCTTGCCGGGCAGTGGTAGGCTGCCTGGTTTGGTGTTGCAGCATCCCAGAGGGATGCCAGTGTTTGTTGTGCTGGGCGTCGGTAAATTGCCCTTTTGATTTGTCAGCATCCACTTGTGATGCCTGTGCTTAGTTGCCCTTGGCATAAGCTGCCGAGTTGTAGGTGGGGTGCTTGTTGGGTGACCGTTGAGTGGTCACTTATGTGTGTTTTGTTTTGTGTGTATTGGTAGGTACAAGATAATAGCTGTTGGTTGCTAGTGCATATAGGAGGAGTCACGCCACCACACATCAGGGATCCCGATGACTGTTAATTTTGTTTATTTCTGTTGTTTATTAGTTTTAATTCCTATTGAGAGTGCTTAGCCTTAACTACATTATTAGTGTAATTGTTGGCTAATAACAAAGATAAAACAAATAATTAAAAATGAAAATTTGTAGCTAGGTTTAATGGTAGCGACTTGGGGATCGTTACAACTGATCTTCTAGATCTCTCAAAATATAGAAAGGAAAAGAGTCTAAAACCTAGATTCCCACTCCATAGATCTACACAAGGGGTCTATTTATAGATTACAAGGACTTGCTCATGTTTGAAAACAAAATTTGATTTTCACGTTTGAATACAAGATATTTCCAACAAAAGATCACAACACGAGAGACTGGGTCAAGCCTCCTTCTGATTGGGCATCTGGGAGGCACTGGATTGTCATCTGGACGCCTCCCAAGTGCCCAGATTATTCGATCGTCATTGATTTTGATTGCTTTGTTGGCTGATGTTTATCCCAATATTTTGACACATTGAATAATGTAATTTTGATCTCCTGACGTGGCTCTAGAATTTTCCATGCAAATATCTTCTTTTCTAGCATAATTATTCTTTTCTCCCTAATTTTCTCTAGATTCTTGCAAATTTTGCATAAAACACCTTGAGTAGCATTATTTATGTACAAAATAGCTAAATATGAGAATAAAATATGTATGCATTATGAAAGAATCAAATACCTTCATACCTATCTTTTACTAGTACTCAAGCAAAACTAACTCTAAAAAGAAGAAAAGAAAATCCTAACTCATTTTCGCAGGAATCACGGTACACTTAGCATGTGCCTTTAAACCCCTAGGTTGTCTAAGTAGACGAGTGGTGTCTCGTGAGGGTTTGCAGCGGATCTACCCACAAAATCACAGAAGAAAAGAGGTAGAGAAATAAAGAAAAGTGAAAAATAAAGAAAAAAAAATCTACAGTATCCACATTAACTAAAAAGATTCAAAAAGCTTCTTAGTGTTTTACTTCTCTGATTTAACCTTTGTTAAGAACCCTCATCTTGTCATCATAGAGACTCTATCCTATTTTCCACATCATCTTCTTAAAAATTTGCTCATATGTACCTTGTATTTGTGAAATAGTCCTTAGCATGGGTTTTCAAATCCAATCTTCCCACCTTAACAATTTTATTTCATTTCCTGGTGTCTTGCTTTCTTAGACTTTATTCTTAGCTACCCATTTAGCGAGCTTTAGGTACGAATCCCAAACCAGACGATTTTAGGTCACCAGATGTGAAGACACCCCTAAGGACTTAATCACTCGAGTAATTAAGGCCTCAAAGACAAGACTTTTTTTTCTTTTTTTTTAATCCTCTAATTACCTTTTTACGTGAATACCAATGCTTACTGAGGCACGATACCCAGTTACTCAGTGATTATTGGATGTTATTATTCTCTCTTTTTTTTTCTATATTGCTAAGGTCTTTAGGCCTTCCTTTATTCCCCATAGCTAAGCACTAGAGTGATAGTGCATGATAAGGTCCATATGAGTTATAGATATTTCAGATGATGCTATTTTTCAGATTTTGTCTCTGCTCTTTGAATCATAGGGTCTTTAATTACTCCGCCTTACCTTTGAATTTCAACACTAAGCTACTCCTTCACTCCTAATTGATAAGACTAATGTGGATAGCTCCTAATATTTTTTCATTTTTTTCCCTTTTTTTTTTGAAAAAAAACAAACAAAAAAGACACAAAGACTCTCTTTTTTTTCTCATTTTTTTGTTTTGTTTTTTTTAATGAAAAAAATGGAAAAGTGAAAAATCACCTAACAACTAAAAAAATATGAAAAAGACATAGAGAAGACTCCCCCCCACTTAAACCATGCATTATCCTCAATGTATGCAGTAAATGATATGATCAATGAAATACAATTAAAATTAGAACAATGGTACTTGATTCGGGATAGAATTCTTCTATTGCTGAAAAAAACAAAAATGCTATGCACAATATATACATCCTAAGATCCTAAACAGCTCACATCCTTTTTCTCCCTAGTAGTCTACAAGAATTGGATCTCCTCAACTCTTCTATGTTTACTCTAGTCTGTTTCTGTTCCCCAAGTATCCACATTTGGTCCCTATGTATCCTCTGCATTCCCTCCCAAACATATTGATTGAAATCACTTTAAGAGTCATATGGAGGGACATCTGTCCAAAAAGTGTCTTCCTCCTCAATCTCACCTGGGGGTGACACAGCTTTAATAAGATGCTCCTGAAGCATATGAGGTCCCCAAGGTGTACGAACAGTCAATCTATAAGAGTTTGACACTGTTTCTACTACTACTATCTGTCGTTGTTCTTGGGATTTAAATGCAAACTGCCCAAGTCACAAGAAAGTCCTAACTATATCCGTGATCAGAATTGGTAGAGGCAGAGTTGACTTTCTTCTAGTTCTCTTGACCTAGGTGATTGAGTCGAAAAGTTTACAACAAATGCAAATTCTAGAATCCCTAGTCATCATCATATAAATAATGTGGAGTATAGGGATATAGAATGATGAAATGTGGGAACCCCCTATAATGTTGTTCTGGACCCACTTACACGTTGTGTACACATTCTCATACATGGTGGACCCTCTAAGTCCCCCATCTGACACTAGAGCACAGTTAGGACCTATATGTGGTAAATAGTGTCCTAAATCATTGGGAGGTAGATTTACAGGAGACAAAGGGATTCCTATGACTTGGGAGATCAAATCTAGGGTAACTTCAACATTAAGTCCATGTCGTACCAAATAAATGACCCCTCTATTTGAATCAACATTGCTTAAGTCAAAACAATCATAAAATTCTTGTATTAGATGGCGTACCCAGTAATGATCATTTGTGGCATGCAATAAATAATGATAGTCGCTAATTAAAATTTGTTCCCTAAAGAAACTCCTAAAATTTCCAAATATTTCATCAAAATTCTTGGGAGATCACTTGGGAGGCGCCTAGCAGCGATTTCGACGCCTGTGAGGCGTCAGAGGAGAGGTCTCAACTGATCATGGTTTGAACAAGGGTCAATAGCTTGAGTTGTTACAAACCACCACAGGATCTCTCAGAATGGCCAAGATCGGGCGCTTGATAGGCGTCCATTGTGCTTTTCGGTGCCTGCTATCCGGCGGTGAGGGCTGTTGCGAGGGGATGGACGTGACTCAGGAAAAAAGAGGAAAAAAAAGATTTTAGGGCTAGAATGGGGCCTAACGGGTTTTTATTTAGTGAGTGGAAAAATTTGCATTGTTTCCTTGAACTTATTCAGACCCTGACACACTTTTTTTTTCTTTTTGACTCAAGAGGTTGAAATAAACCAAAACTATATACATTGGCATAAAGGACTCAACTATGTACATATTTACAAAAATTTTCCCCAACTTACCCAAGATACTGACGGTCATGAAGAACCATGCTGTCACCTTCCTTTTCAGTGCGTAATTCCAAGAATGGTTTAAGGCGTTGACCATTAACTTTGAAAATTCCACCAGTCTTTGGATTCTCGATCTCCACAACTCCATGTGGGTAGACCACTTTGACCAAATAAGGTCCAGTCCATCTAGACCTTAATTTCCTTGGAAATAGGTGAAGCTTACAATTGTAAAGGAGAACCTTTTGACCTAGTAGAAATGATTTCCTTAGAATTCTTTTATCATGAAAGATTTTGGTTTTCTCCTTAGTGATTTTGGAATTCTCATATGCTTCATTTCTCAATTCTTCAAGTTCAGCTAGTTGTAATTTTCTTTTCTGCCCTGCTGATTCTAAGTCCAAGTTCAATTGCTTGATAGCCCAAACTGCCTTATGTTCTAATTCAACAGGTAGATGACAAACTTTTCCAAACACAAGCCTATAAGGTGACATGCCTAGGTTGGTCTTGAATGCGGTCTGATAGGCCCATAGTGCATCATTCAGACTCT
>JAMKQA010005012.1:0-12792 GCA_024699735.1 Posidonia australis | reverse complement strand
GAATCCAGCCACAGCATAACAAGTGCCATGTCATTGCAACCGTGGCAATATTCAGCAATAAAAAGGACATGTCCCAAATCTACAGTGGCTCATGATCCTCAACAATCAGTGCATCGATCAATATTTGCAATACTCAAGTGTCACCATGGTTGGATATCCCCGCACAGCACATGGGCTAGCAGATATGGCAGTTATCTAGTCGGCCCTATCCAGCACAAGTATCTAAAGCGCGGAATGGCTGCCTTGCATTGCTATCCTCCGCACTCTACAGTTTGCAAAAAGGCAAAAGGAATGCCAAGAAGATGAATGCATAAGTCTTCGGGTTCACCAGATGGGGAAATTTGCAGAAACCTCCTCGAGGTTGTGAAGCATGCAAAATAACTTACAGTGGCTGCACAAATTGCAGGAGCTGTCCAGCACCCAACAGAATATCAAATATTACAGTAGCTACAGCAATCAGTTATGCCTAGTTGCGGATATGCCCCAACTTCTTGTGAAAGCCACAGCAGGGCCAGCACTCCAGCAAGGAGGATATTACATTCCGTATCAGAGCCGCAGCAGGGTCAACACTCCAGCAAGGAGGTTATTGCACATACATCTCAGAACACTAGCTTCCATGCCACAGAGCCAGCAGCGAACAATTCTGCCCTCCAAATTGCAACCAATTTCCCTCCTGGGGGACAATCCAGGGTTTATCGCATTTGTTTTTTTCTGGATTCTCGTTCCGGGCGGACGAGATCCTTCTATCTCTTCCTTGGATTTTCGCGAGCGAGAGATCCTCTTGTTTGACCTTCGACCGGGCGGTCGAGGTCCTTTTTCTTTGACCTTTGACCGAGCGGTCAAGGTTTTTTTCCTTGTTCGACCTTCGACTGGGCGATCGAGGTCCTTTTCCTTTGCTTTGACCTTCGACCGGGCGGTCTAGGTCCTTTTCCTTTTCCTTTTCCTTTAACCTTTGACCAGGCGGTCGAGGTCCTTTTCCTTTGCTTTGACCTTCGACCATTTGGTCAAGGTCCTTTTCCTTTGTTTTGACCTTTGACCGGGCGGTCGAGGTCCTCTTCCTTTGCTTTGACCTTCGACCGTTTGGTCAAGGTCCTTTTCCATTGACCTTTGACCGGGCAGTCTAGGTCCTTTTCCTCTGTTTGCCTCTCGACCGTTTGGTTGAGGTCTCTCCTTGCTTCCTTGGATTTCGTGGGCGCGAGATCCTCTTGTGTGGCCTCTCGACCATTTGGTCAAGGTCCTTTTCCTTTGCTTGCCTCTCGACCATTTGATCGAGGTCTTTCTCCTTCTCCCTTGGATTTTGCGGGCGCGAAATCCTCTTCTTTGACCTCTTGACCATTTGGTCGAGGTCTTCCCTTGCTTTCCTTGGATTTCGCAGGCGCGAAATCCTCTTGTTTGCCTCTTGACCGTTTGGTCGAGGTCTTCCCTTTGTTTTCTGGGGTTTTCGCAGGCGCGAGATCCTCTTGTTTGCCTCTTGACCATTTGGTTGAGGTCTTTCCGCTTCTTACTTGGATTTCGTAGGCGCGAAATCCTCTTGTTTGGCCTCTCAGCCATTTGGTCAAGGTCTTTCCCTTTCTTTCTTGGATCTCGCGGGCGCGAAATCCTCTTATTGGCCTCTCGACCAATTGGTCGAGGTCTTCCCTTGCTTTCCTTGGATTTCGCAGGCGCGAAATCCTGTTGTTGCCTCTTGACCATTTGGTCGAGGTCTTTTCCCCTTCTTTGGATTTCGCGGGTGTGAAATCCTCTAGGCTTTCCTGACTTTGACTGGGCGGTCAAGGTCCTTTGCCCCTTGCCTTTCCTAGGCTTTCCTGACTTTGACCGGGCGGTCAAGGTCCTTTTCCCTTTGCCTTTCCTAGGCTTTCTTGGCTTTGACCGGGCGGTCAAATGCCTTTGCCTCTCCTAGGTTTTCTTGGTTTTGACCGGGCGGTTAAAGTCCTTGCTTTCTCTCGGATTTCCATGGGCAGGAAATCTTGTGGCTTGACCTTTTGACCATTTGGTCAAGGTCCTAGCCCCTTCTTTGGATTTCTTTGGGCCGGAAATCCCTTGGCTTGACCCTTTGACTTTATAGTTAGGGTCATAGCCCCTTCTTAGATTTTCTTGGGCAGAAAATCCCGTGGCTTGATCTTTTGACCAATTGGTCAAGGTCCTAGAAGACCGATTTATCGGGCGTATGAGGGTGCCTAACACCTTCCTCGTACGTAATAGGGATCCTTACCCACATTTCTGGTTTTCGAAGACCTTTCTTTTTTATTGTTTTGCATGATTTTCATGTTTATTTGGTTTTCCTCGTCTTCCATAATAGACTAGGTGGCGACTCCAGTATTTGCATTTTTTATTTATTTTTCTGCCGTAGCTTTGCCGATTTTCGCATTTATCTTGCGATCCTCGCCGGCATGGTTACACCAGCAAACCAGCGAGCCCCTTTCCTCTGCTGTCCCGGAGGAGGTCCCCGTTTTGGCATACCCTTCCTTCGTCTCTGTCCCTGTTGTCATTGCTTCCTCCACTTTTGCCTTAGCGTTCAGAGGACCTCCGCCTTCCCCGTATAGCGTCCTAGTGGTTGCCCCGCCTTCGGGACCTTTAGCTTGGTCTTCTATTGCTTTTGGGCCCTCAGCAGTTGATGCTGTTTCTTTGACCCTTCCCCAAGGTTCTTTTGCTCCTCCTCCTCAAGGATATGTGTTTTCTAGCCCTCCTCCGACTGCGGCTGTTTCTATAGTAGCTTCTCCCCAGTTTGGACAACTGGGTTCTCAACTTCCTGACTCCTCTGTCCCTGGTTTGCCTCCATCCTTCGGAGCCCCTAATGATGGTCCCATGACTGCGTAATTGCAACAAATGTCGCCCCTCACTCAGCAGTTGCAGGGATTGACATTAGCGCTCCAGCCCTTTTCTGGTTTGTCCTTCTCGACTCCCAAGTTGCCTTTGCAACCAGCCCTAGGACCCTAGTTTGCACCCACTACACCACCCCCACAGCCGTCGCCATCCCTTGTCTCCCCGGCAATAGGGGTGTCGACATTGCCATTTGCAACACCGCCACAACACCCACCACAGCATGCATCTCCATTATCTGGTGGCTAGCCTTCTACGTTGGCAGGAGCACAGCCTGTCGTGAGCGTAGTACCAGGGGCCATTCCGGTCTAATACCTCTTGCTCCCACTTTCTGCACCTCCTGTAGCACCTTATCCTCACCCCTGTATCAGACACAAGCCTCAGCTTTTGTCCCACAACACACAACACCCATGCACAGGTACACTGGCCATCTTATCGTAGCACCAGACGACGGAATGGTGGATCTGGAGGAGCCTTTAGGGGCGACCCATACAGTGTACGCGGCACCCACCTCAGCTGCACAATCTGTTACTGCAGTAGCTCCAGACGCTCTCCTTGCGAGGGTGAATGATTTGGAGCGCACACTCCGACAAGTGCAAGGCGGGGACCGCCAGTCCTACCAATTCTGGGACCTCTGTTATTTTTCAGAGGTGACTCTCCCTCCGAACTTTCAAATCCGGGAGTTTGAAAAATACAATGGTAGAGGCTGCCCGATTTCCCATCTTAAAGCCTATTACGGAGACCTCGCCCAGCTCCAGGTTGACAAAAGGTTGCTAATCCACTTGTTCCAGAAGAGTCTTACGGGGCCCGCGTTGAAGTGGTTCACTTTCCTCGATATGGCCACCACCAGGACTTGGGACGACCTTACGCAGGCGTTCCTCGAACAGTATTCCTTTAATCTCGACCTAGTCCCAAAGCGGGAGGACTTAGTCGCAATCAAGCGGAGGCCCCAGGAAACATTCAGGGAGTATGTTGGACGTTGGCGGTCCTTGGCTTCGCAGGTGAAAGATAGGCCCTCTGACGAGGAGTCTATTGAGATCATGATCCGAGGAGCACAGCCAGCAGTCGGGGCTCTGCTCAGCATACAACCAGTCACCACTTTTTCTGCTTTGCTTCGGGCGGGTGCCCGTGTTGAGAGTTCACTGCGCTGCGGCAGTTTTCCAGCACTCTCTACATTTTCCAAACAGGCCACTTCCTCACATAGTGGTGCTAGCAGCAACAACAACAACAATAACCATAATGCCAATCCACCCAAGAGGCGAGACCACTCTAGGGATGCAGTCTCTTATATTAGATCTCCTATTGCATTGGCAAATGTCCATCTGTCCCCTCAGCACCAATTAGTTTATGCACCCACGCCCACACCTGAAGCACCTCATGCACCACACATCACTCCCACTGCCACTCCAGGTTATCCTACCCCACCTGTGGGGATGCGCCCGTGACAGGCGCCACTATACCCCTTTAGTGGAGCCGTTGAGCATGGTGTTCCCTAAGTGGCATCCCTTTTGAGGCTGCCTGAGATTCACCTACCACCAAGTCCACTTCCTGCCTGGTATAATGCGAGCGCGTTCTGCAATTTCCATCGAGTCGCAGGCCACTCGACGAACAATTGTCTTACACTAAGGAACGCAATTTAGGACTTGATTGACCAGAAGGTCATCGTTATTAGCACGCAGGTGGCAGGCCCCGTGCCCACATCAGCAGCCGCACAAAGCACCACTAGCATAACCCGACATTGTTAGCCAGCCATTACCTCAACATTCAGCCTCGGGAGCAGCAGGCCCCTCGGGAGTCAATTCCATTTTTCTTGTTGATTCTATCTAATCTTTTATTCATCCTATTGTTTTTATGCCAATTGTATCTATCCTTGGTGTTTCTGAGGAGTCAATTAGTTTGATTCATCCTAATATTGAGGTAGTCTCTGCTCTAGCTCCAAACCTCGTCTGCCTCGAGCCTTAAACCTGTAATGTTCTGTACAATGTCAACCGGTTTGGGCTGGTTAATTTCATTCCCGCTCTCGAGCGTGTCAGCCATTTGGCCATTCATAGTGATCCCCGTTTGATGGTCATAAACTTGTGTTGCAAGTGGGGATACGAGAAAGGAACCCCTTGGGCGATGCGGTTAAGGAATCGCCGAACCGGTCAAGGTGGAAGAATGGAGAGAGCACGAAAGATTGGGACACGAGTATCAATACCAGCAGAAGAGACCCCTGTGCTCCGGTAAGTCCCCAAAAATGATCATTTCCCGCAATTTAACTAACTTCACCAGTGCAGGCGTCCTGAATCCAAGCCAGAGTTTGTTCACAGCCTCAATGTCGCAGCCGCCAGCAGTTTGGATTTATTCAGATAATTTTTTCTAGAATATGGTCATTTAGACCTGTGAACAGTTTCATAGTTGTATAGTGTTGTCAGAGTCAGAACGGTTGGCAGTGCATCAGGCAGCGGCAGTACTAGATCTTGCTCTGAAGGCAGACTCAAAGAGCCTGACAGATTATACAGTTGAAGATATTTTGTTCCAAGAACAATTGGAGGTGCTCACGGAGGACTTAGCGGAGTACGACAGAGTCAGTGAAGGGGAAAACATTTGTTTCGCCACTACAGCCAGAATCACTAGGACCAAGCTTCAATCATGATCCTTCAATCAGAAAGAGAGTGTGCTAATCTCCTGTCAGCTGGGAGCCCGTCAGTGCCTCCTAATTGAGAAGTACTACTAGCGATCATCGGCCACTCCCGAGCCTTGCAAAACATTCCATTATAGGCCATGCATCGCTATGTTTCTTGTTTATTACATCAGCACATCACCTAAATCTTGTCATATGCATTGTACTTTCTTTTCATTTACACTGTAATCATAATATGAAACATTGGCATAACCATTGCCCGATGAGGAAAATCGGGAAGCCAGCCTGCTTAGGAAGAGTTTGATCCTCCTCACGCGTTACTGCTTGTGTGACCTAGGGATTGAGGGAGCCAGTATTCGTGGGAAAGTGGGCGAAATGCACAAATTCACAAGGGGCCTATACCTCCAGAGGCAGAACAAAATGATAGGTTGTGAATGAGTGTGAGCCAAAAAAAAAAAAAAAGAGACATCGGAGCACAAAAGAAATAAGAAGGTAGAAGTTGTAGATAGAAGTCGGCTCCAATGAGAGAGGCATGCAAGACGACTCTATCCCTATCACATAACTTGGAGAGGAGTCGAAGCATACACCTACCAAACCCATATGTGCAAAGGGACTAGCCACCCCTTTTACATCAAAAAGAAAAGAAAGCAGCCATCCACCACCATAGATGTTTCTTACCTCCAAGCAGGGATAGAGTTGGTCAGCATGCCTTTGAGGGAGTAAAAGAAAAATAAATTATTGAAAATAGTAGGTGTAGGGCCCTAGGAGTTTGGCATGGAGCCCATTTTATCTCGAAAGACCATTGGTTGAGTGAGAGCCACCATAAACCCAAGGATCCAGGTAGCACCAAGTGAGTTAAGGACATTCTAGTTCCTTGTAGCAGGCAATGAAGGCTTCCTTGACGTTGAGGGCATATCTTCTATACACCATGCATAAATCTTACTTCCATCTTATGAGTCTTGAATAAATCATTTGGCATTTAGCATTTTCGATTACACTACTTTTGCATTTTGCATCGCTTTGCAAGGCGTTTACCCACGTTCCAACCAGGGACATGCTAGCTGCCTTTTGAATCGGAATATTGGCAAAAAAAGGGATCTTCAACTAGGGACATGTTAACTGCTCTTTGGTTGGAAATAAGTCTTTGACTAGGGGCATGCCAGTTGCCTTTCTAAGTCAAGAAGATCATGGGGACGGTACTACTTTTGGGAGCATGCAGATGAGGCTTCTCGCAAGCACCTCAAGATAAGCCTGTCAGTTGACGCAACACAGAAGCATGGTTGTCATCGCACATGAATTGGCTGGTGACATGTACAGCAATAGTCCGTGGATTCGTCGGACTTCTTCCAAGGCGAGAGTAAGCTCTGTCTGCCTGAAGCAAAATACATGGAAAGTGGGCTTCCAGAATCTAGCCACAGCACATAACAAATGCCAGCTCACCTAAACTGTGGCAATATTCAACAGTGAGGATGGTATACCTCAAACCCGCAGATGTTCACGATCCTCAGCAATTAGTGCACCAATCAATGTTTGCAGGACATCAGAACAGTGTTTTGGTGTCACCATGGTTAGATGCCCCAGCAGTTATGATTTAGCAATTATCTAGTGTGCCCTGCCATATACAAGCGGTGCAAGTATCTTAATTTCCAAGGTCTGAAGCGTGGAATGGCTACAAGAATTGCATTATTATCCTCAGCACTCTGTAGCTTGCAAAAGGCAAAAGGCTAAATGCCAAGAAAACCAAGTACATGGTCTGTAAGAGTTCACCGAATGGGTAATTTGCAGAACCCCCCCTAAGGTTATGAAATTTGCGGGGTAACCCACAAAGGGTGCGACAAATCACATTTGAGCAGAAACATGCAAGCACTCAGCAGAATTTCAAATATCAACTGCACAACAACAATACAACCATCAGAAGTTTGCCATATCAAGCTAATTTGCAATAAGGCCCCTCCAGTTTCAGAAAATTGCAAATACACCCCAACTTTTTACGAAACTCGCAAACAAATCCAATTGAGATCGGAACTCCAACATGGTTCTTTCAGAGGATATTGCATATGCATCTCAGCAAGAGCACCAGTTTCTGTGCGATAAGGCCAACAACGAGCACAATTGCATTCGTGCCCTCCAGTGTGTAACTAAGCCAGCTTCCTTCCTGGGGGACAATCCAGGGATTATCGCTTTCTTTTTTCTGATTCTCATTCCGAGTGGATGAGATCCTTCTATCCCTTGCTTTCCTTGGATTTTCGCGGGTGCGAAATTTTTTTGCTTGACCTTTGGCCGGGCGGTCAAGGTAATTTCTTTTCTTTTTCCACGCGGGCGCGAGATCCTTTTCTTTGGCTTCTGACCGAGCGGTCAGAGTCGACCTTTGGCCGGGCAGTCAAGGTCATTTCTTTTCTTTTTTCGCGCAGGCACGAGATCCTTTTCTTTGGCTTCTAACTGGGTGGCCAGAGTCGACCTTTGGTCGGGCAGTCAAGGTCAATTCTTTTCTTTTTTCTCGTAGGCGTGAGATCCTTTTCTTTGGCTTCTGACCGAGCGGTCAGAGTCGACCTTTGGCCGGGCGGTCAAGGTCATTTTTTTCCTTTTTTTCTTACGGGTGCAAGATCCTTTTCTTTGGCTTCTGACCAGGCGGTCAGAGTCAACCTTCGACCAGGCAGTCGAGGTCATCTCCTTATCCTTTTCTTTGGCTTCTAACCGAGCGGTCAGAGTCGACCTTCGACCGGGAGGTTGAGGTCAATTCCTTATCCTTTTCTTTGGCTTTTGATCGGGTGGTCAGAGTTGACCTTTGGCCCAGCGGTCAAGGTCTTTTCTTTTCTTTTTCTCGCGAACGCAAGATCCTTTTCTTTGGCTTCTGACCGGGCGGTCAGAGTCGACCTTTGGCAGGGCGGTCAAGGTCATTTCTTTTCTTTTTTCCTCGCAGGCGCGAGATCCTTTTCTTTGGCTTCTGACTGGGCGGTCAGAGTCGACCTTTGGTCGAGCGGTCACGGTCATTTCTTTTCTTTTTTCTCGCGGGCGTGAGATCCTTTTCTTTGGTTTCTGACCGGACGGTCAAAGTCGACCTTTGGCCGGGTGGTCAAGGTCATTTCTTTTCTTTTTCCTCACGGGCGCGTGATCCTTTTCTTTGGCTTCTGACTGGGCGGTCAGGGTCGTCCTTTGGCCAGGCGATCAAGGTCATTTCTTTCCTTTTTTCTCGCAGGCGCGAGATCCTTTTCTTTGGCTTCTGATCGGATAGTCAGAGTCGACCTTTGGCTGGGCAGTCAATGTCATTTCTTTTCTTTTTCCCTTGCGGGCACGAGATCCTTTTCTTTGGTTTCTGACCGGGCGGTCGAGGTCATTTCCTTATCCTTTTCTTTGGCTTCTGACAGGGCGATCAGTGTTGACCTTCGACTAGGCGGTCAAGGTCATTTCCTTATCCTTTTCTTTGGCTTCTGACCGGACGGTCATAGTCAACCTTTGGCCGGGCGGTCAAGGTCATTTCTTTTCTTTTTCTTGCGGGCACGAGATCCTTTTCCTTGGCTTCTGACCGAGCGGTTAGAGTCGACCTTTGGCCGGGTGGTCAAGGTCATTTCTTTTCTTTTTCTTGCGGGCACGAGATCCTTTTCCTTGGCTTCTGACCCAGCGGTTAGAGTCGACCTTTGGCCGGGTGGTCAAGGTCATTTCTTTTCTTTTTTTCACGTGGGTGCGAGATCCTTTTCTTTGGCTTTTGACCAGGCGGTTAGAGTCGACCTTTGGCTGGGAGATCAAAGTCATTTCTTTTCCTTTTTCATCGTGGGCGCGAGATCCTTTCTTTGGCTTCTAACCGGGCGGTCAGAGTTGACCTTTGACCGGGTGGTCAAGGTCCTTATCCTTTTCCTTGGATTTTCGCAGGCGCGAAATCTTACTGTTCGACCTTTGACCGGGTGGTCAAGGTCCTTTCTTTAGCTTTCCTTGGGTTTTTGCGGGCGCGAAATCCTTTTGTTTGACCTTTGACCGGGCGGTTAAGGTCCCTATCCTTTTTCCCTTGGGTTTTTGCAGGCACGAAATCCTTTTGCTTGACCTTTGACCGGGTGGTCAAGGTCCTTCTCTTTTTCCTTGGATTTTCGCGAGCACGAAATCCAACAGTTTGACCTTTTGAACGGGTGGTCGAGGTCCTATTCTATCCATTTCTTTTGGGTTTTCGCAGGCGCGAAATCCCTTTGTTTGCCCTTAGTCCGTGCGGACGGGGCCCTCTTTCTTGCTTGACAAATAGTATGTTTGTCATGACCCTTTTCTTTGGGCTGGTATCCCCAACTAGTCGGTTGATAACCGTCAAGCTATCTAGCGTCTGGGTTGACGAGACTTGGTTGACTTGTCATATCCTGCATCCTCAGGTTGATAACCTCAATAATCCGTTTGATGAGTTCGACAACTTATCTTTTTCCTGCCAGTGATTCCATCTATGTGCGGGATTCCTTTGCATTTTGCCATATCATTTCAGCATTAGCATCAACATTGCATCCACTTACAAGCACCCATTCTTGTTTTTCTAATGTTAGCATGAACTTTGCATCGGTTCGTGCTATTGTTTTTTGCATTGGCATCGCATTTCCAGCATTTAGCTCAGTAGTCGCACGCATTTTGCATTTGCCTATTTGCCTTTTGGCAACGTGTCATGACTTTTGGTGCATCCACTAGATAAGTGACCTAATGCCTACAGCAAACATCACTCCTCCACAATCTCAAAATGGGGGTATCTTGTTAACCTTGAGCATCGGTCTCGGTTCCCTCCGTCCCTTGACCTCGCTCAGGGAGGGCATCTGTAGACACCTCGATTTTGAGGTGGCTCATAGGTAAACTCTCTGAAGATGTTGTTTTGGATGCAGTCAGCCCAACCACTTTTGAGTCCTATTTGACATTTTAACCAGCCAGAGATCATTGCACAAACCGACCACAAAGCCTGTAGCAAGCCCGTGGCCCAATTAGCAATTCAGGCAGCTAGTGGAGAGCACCAATGTGGAGCACTAGATTGGAGCATCAAGCAGGTGCACCATAGTGGCGCACCAAGCTGAAGCACCACAGTGGCACACCATGCCGGCACACCAAGTTGGCGCACAACCACTTTTCAGGGTGCTGGCTGTTGGCTTTCCATCTTCCGTGCTTGTAACCCTCGCCTACGGATATTCCTTACGAATCTACGCAAGGCTGTTGGTTTTTGAGACTGTTTACATCCCATGGACTTACCTTGTTGAGACTCTTTAAAAGGACTTCCACTAGCAACCTTTTTTCTCTCTTGGCTGAGCTACCTACCATCTCTTGGTTGAGCTACCCACCTACTCTCAGCAAAGCTTTCTATTCCTAGCAACCTACACTCATTTCCGGAGTATATTCTCACATCTCAAAGCACTCCCAGTTGATCCAAAGCAACAAGAAGGAGTTTTACTTAGATCCAAGGAGGAAACATCTTTGGCAAGGTAAGACCTTTACCAACCTCTTTAAATTTTAGATAATACTCTGAATAAAGCATGCAACCAACTGATATGTAATCTGTATAGCAATGATCTTTTTCAAGCCTTTATGATAATTTGGATGCTCCTTCATGTATCTTCATATGTCTCTGTATCATTATAATTTCTACATTATGTGGTTTCTGTTTTAAATAGTGAATCATGATCCAATGCAACCACAAGCTATGAAATGAACTGTAAACATCCTTTTTACATGTTTATCATCTCTACATGGTTGTAAAGCTAATTAAATCACTACACAATCCTTGAAATCCACCAAGCAGTAGTTATAGCCCCTTATAACCCATGAATAAGCAGGATTTGAGGAGAGAAATAATAAGAGGATTTTTATGCTTGATGATTTATCATATTTAAGTTCTCTAGCATCTAAATAATTGATTTGGATAGAATTAACCAAAGTTATCTCTGGAATCTGGCCTAGATTATGAAATCAGACTACAGTCTCATTCATAATTTCTGGGTTGCACCAAACTGGAGCACCAACATGGCGCACCAAGGTGGCGCACCTAGCCAGAGCACCAACCTGGCGCACCTGCCTGGTCACAGTGCAAGCCACCAACTTTGCATCATGATCTTCATGCTTTTCCGAGTGTTTTGGACTTTGATTTTTCTAGTGTTTACTCTCTGATATGTCATGTCCTTGTGTGCACGATTTCAGCCTGTGATAGCACTGTTTATATGACTTTTGCTTCTAGCATATTCCACCTATTGTTATGGTCTGGTGAACCAGTTGCCCCCATGAACTCCTGTTTGGGAAGTTCTTATGCAACAGTCCCTGATCCAGATCTGGATAGCATGGCTGAAGCCCATTGGTTGTATTTAGTATGGTGGTGTGGTCTTGTGTGAGGCATATTTCCCTTGAGCACATGTAACACCCCAGTGCTACACAACAATACAAGAACTACCCAAAAGAAATGAAAATCAACTAAGTAGCAATATTAAATAAATAAAGCTAACTACCCAGACCTGTGTGCGACAAATGTGGCTCGAACAGCTGCACCAGAGTAGACTGCTCCTACACCTCAGCACCTGAAAACAAGGGGACAAGAAAACACGCGTGAGTGACAAGAATGCCACCCAGTACGTGCCCCAAAACAAACCAAAATTCCACCGAAAACTTTGCTAGAAATCATCATTTCCAAAAAACATGATATGCAATTAGAAAACTCGGAAAGCAATGGCATTTCAAACTTTCTTTTCTTTTCTTTTAAAATCTCATGCTCTTTCATAAATCTTTATTCTCAACACTGGAGAAAACAATTCCTGGCATCTAGCTTCCTAGCCCAAAACATCATTCAAAAGGCATTAGCACACATTTCCACAAACCGGGCTAGGAACTCGTCCATAAACACAAATCCGCATAAAATCACACTTTTCCATATCAAAACTGGTCACATCACCCTGGCCACAGGCGATCGACCTAGCCTCAAGCAGCTGGTGAGGATTCCATGTCACCACACCACACTGCAGTGCCGCGGTGATCCACCCCGTACTGGAGTTCAACCGCCCTGGCCGTAGCCTCAAAATGTACCCTCACTGGTACAAGCACGGAGTGCGCCCTATAGACGCCCTGGTGCCCGAGCACTTGGGGACTCTAACCCCAGACCCATCCAGCACCGGCACTGAGGGTAGTCCGGGTCTACCATACCCCGGGTCCTACAGTACCACCACAGTCTTGAGGCTTCTACCCCGGACCGCTCACTCGGCAACCACAACTAAGGACACGTCACCGACATCACTAGAGGTCTCACTACCTCGTCGGCAAGTTCTGGTTCCATTGTGGTTCCTACAAATCTCATTCATTTCTTTTAAAACCATATGCAAATTTCTCTTTGCAAAACATTCACAAAAACCTCTTTTCATTCA
>JAMKQA010005011.1:0-11063 GCA_024699735.1 Posidonia australis | reverse complement strand
GATCCGTGCCTAATGGATAATGCAAGATGAATGCAGGCCAGAGAAAGGGTAAGGATTCTGGTTACGCATGGGGAAGGGGTTAGGCACCCCCATGCGCCCGAGAAAATTCGATCTTTCTAGGCTTTCTACTGTCTATGGTCTGCTAAATGCGTGCTTGCTTATTCTATATGCTCATGCAAAAATGCGACTGAAAACATGCCAAGTCAATGCAAAGGAATGAAATCAAGGATAAAGTTAATCTGAGGGTCAGATGTAGGCATTGGCAATGCCGCATTGCTGTATGCTCGTGGGCGATGAGGAAAATTGTGAAAATCATGAAATTCTCGGAAAGCGTCTCGCAAAACAGCGGAAATTGGGATAAATCCGAGAAAATCAAAAAGGGGAAAATAATCCTCATTTCGGGACCATGTCGGCTTTGTAAGCCTTTTACTGTACGCCCTCGGGCGATGGAAAACCAAAACAAGCGAAAACCACGGAAAACTGAGGAAAATCCAAAAAACGATGAGAAAACAAGGCTCGAAACAAGCTAGAAAAGCATGCACCAAGCAAGGAAGAAAAGACGAGAAAATCCGTGCAAAAAGATGTGAGAAGTCATGCAAAACGCAAGTGTGAATGCATATGTAAAAACTCTAGGGGGTTTTGTGCAAAAAGCCCAAATTCCGAGGAAAACTGACATTCAGAAGCCCAAATCATCGAAAATACATAGGAAAACACATTCCATGCATGTATGAAGAATTCTGGAGTCAAAATGTGTATCCCTAGTCAAAGGAAGCTCTTTAGGGGTTAGAATGCAATTTTCCCACTAATGCATGCAAATCAATTCTGCAAAAATCTGGGTAAAAATGCAAGAAAAAAGGCTCATAAATGATTCAGGAAGTTTCAGGGGCAAAATGGTCATTTTACCACTAAAAACAGGCAATCAGAGCAATCGATGAAGTTTAGGGGCTAAACTGCAAAAAACCCAGGAAACAAAGCATTCCAGGATGTTCTAAAGAAATTCAGGGGCAAAAAAGTAACTTTCACTGATATTAAAACATGCAGTAGAAATTCAGTGAAAAAAGAGGGTTAAAATGCAATTTACCCAAGAAAATATGCTTCTGGAAAGTTTTTAAAAGAAGTTCAGGGAGTTCCATGCAATTTTCACATCAAAACATGCTCTCTGGATGCTTTTTGTAAAACATAGGCGCTTATATGCAATTAAACCAGCAAAATTGTGCATTCTGAAACATTTTGAAAATGTATGGGCTTATATGCAATTTTCACAATAAAATGAACTGTCAGAAACTTTCCAAGGAAATCCAGGGTTATCAATGCAATTTGTGTGAAACAAAATACATTTAAAAAACTCTGGAGGGCTTTTATTGAAGTTTTAAACTCAGAAAACATTACTTTAAATGTTCAAGGTAAGAAATGTAATATTTTCAATTAGACTTTATTCAAACATTTTGGAAAAATGATAGATGGACTTAGATGCAAGAAAAGGACCTAAATGTAATTCCAAAAGGACCTAAGTGCAATAAAAGTAAACACTTTTGGATTTTATTAAAAAAATGTTTTTAAAAGTTTTAAAAATGATAAAAAGAAACGACGACGCTGGTAGTGGAGCTCCGCCGTCGACGACCGTCAGAGGAGACCAGAAGGGGGCTCCCGGGGTCTAATCTTAGATCAGACCTCACAGGAAGCAAGAAGGGGAGATAGAGAGCACATCCAACGAAGTGGATGGACGATCCAACGGCCGGAACGACCTCCCCACCTTGCCTGTCGTCGAGCTACTCTGGCAACACACCCGAGGAAGAAAGAGATCCCTCGAGGCTGCAGTGCGGAGTTTGGAGGCTTCTGGAAGGCTGAGGAGGAGGAGCAGGAGGCTTCTGAGGGCATGGATGCGAGGAGACGCGCGCGGATGTTCCTTCCGATCTCCCTCACCACCGACGCTGAAAACGTCGGCGAGCTAGGTTGCTGCGGCGATCGGAGGCTCGAAGAGTGCTTCCAAGGGGTCAGGTAGGCTTGGGACGAGACATGGAACGTTCCTGGAGGTTTAACGTGGTGTGGGAGGGTTGGAGGTGCGGCGTCTCCAGCGAAGTCAGCCTTCTTCTTCGGCGACGGCGAGATCGATAGGACTCCGGTGGGATTCTGGCAAGGGCTTCGGGGGGCATCGGAGCGGCGTTCCAAGGGGTTGGAGAGCTCAGGGATGAATAAGGGAAGAAGAGAGGAGGCTTGGGGGCCAAGGCTGTGCGCTGGATCACTCCCCCCACCTACATCGCTGGAAAACGGCGACGGTGAGCCCCTAGGGAGCAACTCCGACTGGAGGAGACTTCTGAATGGCTTGGAATTGCTCTAGAAAGAAAGAGGGGGACCTAAGGAGCTATGAACATAGTTGGAAGAGATTGGAAAGGGCGTACCTGGCCTGAACGGAGCTCTGCTCCTCGCCAGAACTGGAAATTCTTCTCCTCTCTCCCATGCGACTTCCCCTTTCTCACTGGATCACTCTGGCACTCTCTGCTCTCCTTCTCGTGCGGTGGAAAAGTCTTGAATGCTCGTTCTTCCTCCTGAATTGCTCCCTGTCTCCTTATATAGGCTGTCGAAGACCCAACAAAAAAAAACTTGTAACAGAATGCTCTCCCCTCCTAACAGACTGGCCCACTCCTCTAACAAACCAGACGCTCCTCCTAACAAGCTAACAGAATCTCTAACCATTGTCCCCTCCTGTCCCCTTGGTTGTCGATAGAACGAGCGGCGATCCAATGGTCGCCGGCGGTTGATCCAGTGGCTGGAGATGCCTCAATTCGTGCTAGCTGGATTGATGGTGTGGTGATGGGCTCAGTGAAGAGGTGAATTGGATTGGATTCGGGTTGATCAAGTGAGGAAAAAATGGGTTCAGTGGTGTTTTGATGGAAAACCAGTAGAGAGAAATAATTTGCATCTTTTCTTGGTAGAAATTATTAAATGAATATGTAAATAGAGAAATGAGGTGTTGGGTTGGAAGGAGAGTGGGTTGAGCCAATGTGGGCCTTGGGGCCAAGGTGGATTCAATCGGGCTTATTGGGCCTACATGGGCCTATGTGGGTCTTGTGGGGCCCCATGGGTCCAAATGGGTTTAGGTGGGCCCAAATGGATCAAATGGCCTTCCATGAAGTCAAATAGGCCTAAAATGGGTTTGTGGGCCCAAGTGGGCTCAACTAGGGTTTAATGGGTCTTGAAAGAGTTAATTGGGCTAAAATGGGCCTTGTGGGCCCAAGTGGGCTCAATCAGGGTTCAAGCTCAGCCACCACATCCTCATTCTGCAAAATCAGATAATTGGGGTGTCTATAGTATGAGTGACAAAAGTCACCTAGTACGCATTCCATGAAAACCACAGAAAACAAAATATAATCAATTTTCCTTTTAAATTCATTTTGCAAACTATTTTCCTCAAAACCTCATGAACCAGGCCCACACTGGCCAAAACCACAACCGGGGCTCTACTAGCCTAAAGCCACAAGCAAAGACCATCAATGGCCAAAACCACACACAGTGAGTTGGGAAGCCCAGTGCTAGGCAACCTAACTCTGACCACACGTAGTCCTCCGAGGAGTGACCACGGCGTTCTGCACTGCCACGTTGAAGCCACCCTGTGTAGGAGCGTTTATCGTCCCACGATTCTCCCTCTTTGGAGAACCCTCAAGAGCCAACCCCTCCCTGGGAAGGCTGTCATGTCTCTCAAGATGCTACCAGCTATGGGGCACGTGTCCCACTTGCACTGGCCACCACAGGGTATGCCTCCTCACGACGTCCTCCACACACGCTGCTCAGGAGGGAGTGTCATACCACCACACCCGAGCCTCAGTGCTCACAGCGACAGCAGGAGTATCATACCTCCCCGTCGTGCCACAAGACTCCTCAACCCGCCGACCACAACCCTAGCCTTGAGACGACAGTCAAGGAGTCTCATACCTCCAGGACCTGACGCCCCTTAGCCTCAGGTATCTCGGCCCTCGATCTCAACCAGGGAGTCGCACCCGACCACCCGAGAATATCGTCACATTCCCTGGTCCCGACGACAAGGTCCCACACTGTCTCGGCCCGCACACAGAAAACCAGGAAAACATTTTCGAAAATAGGCCAACTATTTTCTTGAAATCCATTTCCAAAATCATTTTTATATCTTTGAAAATTCTTCCAAAACCTTGGCAAAATGGCACATCAGGTGTCCTAGGAGACCACCACTGACAGCCCACAATCCCTCTTAATGGGACAAAACACAGCAATCAAGAAAGCCATTGGGAAACACATTTTATAAACATATTTGGGCTCCGATTCGGCATGCTGGAAATCAAGTTTGGTATGCCGAAATCCACTGATTCGGCATGTTGTTCTGGCTTCGGTATGCCGAAATCCACTGGATCAGTCGACTGGGGTGACTCGATAGGCCGAATCGACCAGAAGACCAAACTGACAGAAATCAGTATACTAAAATTCACTGATTCGGTATGCCGAATTCTGCGATCCCAGAAAATGGCCCAAAACCCTACAGTCTGAAATCGTCCCAACTGGGACCTCTGATCGGACCCCCTAAACAATCACCAAAAATCTTGCATAAAACATAAGATGTAGACTCTTGAGTCTACACCAAATCCCAACAAACAAAACTAAAATCCATTCACCATGCATCAAGATATAAAATCGCAAAGGCAGAAGGGTCAAAACGACCTAAAACGTAACCACCGCCATAAATGTCCATAAATTCTCATAAAATCACAATAAATTCTAGGAATGTAAATTTAGCTAGATTTCATGCAACCCTATCAATTTCTACCATTTTCATGCTCTCTATTACATAAGGTGGAGATGTGTACCTAAAAATGGCCTCCAGCGATCTCCGGCTGACTCTGGTAAAATTCGGTGACCACGGCCTCACCACGACCCCAAGGACGCTTCACCCAAGCTCCATGCACCGCCACAAGCTGCCGCAACCCTCCATTTCTCTCCCTCAATCTCTCTCTCTCTCTCTCTCGACACATGATGCAGGGGAAACAGGGGAGACGGGTGGAAGGAGAAGGAGGAAAAGGAGAAGGGGGTGGAGGAGGAAGAGAAGGAAAGGAGGGTGGGGAGGAGAAGAAACATGCCTGAGGAGGGGAGGAAAGAAGTAGAAAGAAGGAGAAAATGGTGACGATTGGCAAAGGAGTGCGGTGTGGCTTATAAAGCCTGCGCATGCAGTAGCTGGGAGCATGCTCACCTGCACGTCTCAACCACCAGCACACCGCACGAGCACATTGACCACTCCACCCAACCACCAGCCACAACCAACGGCCCATGAAAGCATGCCCCACACGGACACCACACTTGGGCCACCCACACGCACAGTGCCATAATGCACAGTGCCAATCATGCACTGGGACACACAAAAAAAGAAGCCGGCCCACGAGGCCCAAGCCCAAAAGCACAAAACCACACAACGGGTCTCGGAACAGTAACACTCGTTCAGGAATAAAATTCATTAAAATGTAAATAATTACAAAAATGAATTTTTACGGGTGTTACTCTTCAATCTTTCTAGAGTCAATCTTCCTCAATAGGAAGAACTTCCTCTATCTTATGATTACTAACATGTGTTAGTATGTGTGTAGGTAACAACAATATCAATGCCCCACACACAAGCAACTGAAACAAAAGCCCCACCATGATCCTACACACAACACACTCTGGACCCTACTAGAAAAGAAGAAAGTCTTAGCCCTAAAGCAAAGCAAGATCGAAGAATGGACTCATGCCTTTTGAGTCCATATAGTGTATGTAGACCTGTTGCTTTGACAAAAAGGCAAACACTAGTTTGGCAAAGGAAGAGTTCACCCCCTCACCTGGTTTGTTATTCATTGAACTCCTTTACTTGTAGGGTCAAGTTGTGGGACGACAGTCCTTTCACAAGAGTACTGTCATACTCGAGATAGAAAACACTTGACTACAATGAATTACATTCATTGATTTTGCATATGTCTATATGTGCAGACACCCCAATTTGGCAATCACTTGTAAACAGACCCTCCGGCAGAGCTCACTCAGTGGCAACGAAGCAATTCCTAGCACCAAAGCTTCCTTTTACACCCTAAACTGGCTTTAAACCCTAGTAAACCCACTAGACTACGTCCATTAATAGCCCAAAAACCCTAACCAGCCCAAAAACTTGCACCTACCCTAAACCTTAGTAGAGCCACCAATCCCAAGAGCCCCAAGCCATTCTTAGAGTGCAAGGAAGTAGGCCGAGGAATAGGTAAGCAAGTCCAGTAATGAGTCAAGCATCATTCAATGATGTGACAAATAGGAGTACCTGGCTAGCATCATCATTTGGCGTATGCATCCAATGTGAGTACCCAACATGGATGGTCGGTGCAATGCCCTGTGTCAGTAAATTCGACAAAGGCTGCTTTGTCCTACTACGCCACCATGCCCATCCTTCCTTGCATGCTTTTGGTGCCCTTTGCATCGCACAACCTCCGTGTGTACCTCACCACTCCCTGCCAGCCTGCCAACCACTCATTGCAGGATGCCACCTCCGATAGTGACTGGACATGTGGCTGGAGGAAGAAAACGAGAAGCGACACTAAGCAAGGGGGCATTGACATAGCCTGCATCACACCCTTGCACCCGAAACCTCCCTTGCACCCTACATTGCCTCCTAGGATGACCAACCAGTGGCATTGCCCCTCCGACTAGTACAGCTGCCCCCACTACATTCACCACTTTGGCCACTGTATACCTAACTTCGATCACCTAGACCCAAACCATAGCATGCTGCACCACCCAACTACATTGCACACCACTGCACCTCCAGCACCCCCGTAGACCTCCTCACCCACCTCTGTCGCCATCAAGCCATGCTAGCCTAGACCGAGCCATTGAGTCATGGGAAGGACAATCCACTGTCAACCATAGGAAAGTACTCTCCCTATGGAGTGTTCCTGGTTGTTTCCTATCGTTTTCCTTGTTTCATCGTCGTTTTTACTGCATGTTTTTCTCTGAGTTTGCTTGAGCTCCTCTCCATGCATTGCACTACACTTCTTGGCCACCACTGAAGGGTCACCCTTGTTTGTGTGTCATCGACGACCACAAGCATGAGGTGAGCCAATCTTGGTGTGCCCCTTTTTTCTCCTCACTCCATTGAGACATGCTAGAGGGCTTCCTGCCGCTTACAACCTCCTCCATGGCCGGTTGAGCTCGTCACCTCTGATCAAATCTGGTGAGGATCGGGAAAGTTTCATAGACCTTCCACCCACACCTGAATGGCATCCTAGCCTTCCCCTTAGTATCCTTCACCTTTCAAAAGCACTGGAATGGCTCACCGCAACCCGTAGCCCATGCTCATGGCTGGAATCATCATCGAAACCCATTAACGGTGGTAGGAGACAGGTGGGGACATCCTTATTCACATCTAGGCATATAAGAATGTTCCCCATGGTCCCCTCATGCTTCTCGTGTGTTGCATTGCTTGTTTGCCTCACTGTCACACTGCTGTTATGCGAGGAGAAGCTCGTAGGTTTCTCTACAACACCTCCAACAAACTCCAATAGCGACACTAGCTAGCACATCGCGAAAGCACAATTTCCTAGCATGGGTAGGTAGCACACATTATTGACACAAGCCGATAAAGCTAGAGCATCTGTAGAGCTTGAGCATTATGTTTTTTTGATTCTCTGACTAGTTTTCTTGTGCACTTTCCTTGCGTTCTTGCACCTAGCATTAGGCCTTGCATAATTTTACCTACATCGTAGTTTTCCCCCATGTTTTGGCATACTGCATCCATGCATCATTAGGCATTAGCAGTAAGCAAGCATGCATTTAACATTGGCTGCACATGCGAGTGATTGCTAAGAAAGGCCAACTCGTCGGGCATACGAGGGTGCCTGACACCATCCCCAAGCGTAATAGGAGTCCTTACCCCTTCTCTAGCTCGTAATGACCAATGTGTTGCATCCATCAGGCATGGATCACCGCATTTGCATTTCTGTATTGTTTTCTTGCATTTCCTGCATTCAGCTTTCCTCATCTCTCGATCCCAAGTGGACTAGGTGGTGACTCCGCATTTTCCTTATCCTTTTGGTTTTGCATTTGTGTTTTTTTGGTGTTTTGTGTCGAGTGTCCTTCCTCAGATCCACCATCTTTGCCATGGCCCTATCAGTTCTCTCACACACCATGATTGACAAGGTCCTATCCATCAACATGGTGACAACATGATTTGGTACCAATCGTATCCCGCTGGCCTAACCTTTCATATGGACCATTCATTGCATCGAATGTTGGCCTTGCATTAGCATTGTTTACTTGAATCATACATCCATGCATTATTTCTCATAACATTGGAAGTGGAGCATGGATAGAGCAATGTTTTTCAAAAGTGTTAGAAACCCTTAGAATGTGTGATCCTCTTAAAGCTAGTCTTGATTCCACTTATCCTTTCATGATTCTAATCTAAGTAAGCTCTTAAATGAGATGCCACATATCACTTTTTATCTTTCTATTGGTGATAGGGTAATTTCCCCACGATCATCCCTTATTTTCTGCGTTGTTGAAATTATCTCTACGTGGTTGACACGGTCTCAACACTAGCTGTGACACATAACTTCAAAACTGGCTTGACCCCTTCATGCCTGAAGCATTCAATATGACGATACTTTAATTGAACCACTTGACTATGTGACAATGTCCTGAAATCGAATTTGTTCACGTCCCCACCACCATACTATGTAATAAATTCCCAAAACTAGGTACATCCCACCTTTTGGTAGTGTGACAATCTCCTGAAACCAAAAGGTATTTTCTATTTCTTTCACCCTTCATGGAAAACCACTCGTAAGCAAGTTCCCTCTTTCAGCAAATGCTCAATGGGAAATATCATTCTTACCTTGGAACTAATCTTGCTCTAAGATCAACACCAAGAAGGACATCTATAAATATCCCATTTTCACATTTCCAAGAATTAATTAAGGATAGGAAACCTTAAGCTGCCCTAAATCACATAATTAATGACTTATAACACATTTTACAAATTTTTCCATGATTTATTTAAAAACATTTTTTTATTTGATTTAATGTTGTTACTTGTGACAGAGTTAACATACTCAAACTAGTGATAGGTTTGAGTACCATGAATAATTTCATTTGGTTTGAGTTGTCCATTGTGGTGGAGTTGATACTCCCACTCGACTCAAATTGGTGATAGATTTGAGTAATTTAATGTTAAATGAAATGTTTTTTATGATTTTATAGAATTTTTGAAGTTTTTCTAGGCTTTCCACATACCTCTTCGGATTAATAAAAAAGACAAGGGGGTAAAAAAAAAAGACCAGGTTGTTGCCTTATTGATCAATGATAGACATCATCACCACTCCTAAAGGCTACGAGTCCCGTCACCTATCTAATAGGTGATGAGCACTCATGATGCCATAAATAGCGGCAACTAGTACCCTGGTAATCTCTCTCAACAAATTTTGTCATCCTAGGTTTTAATATGACATGTGGGACTTTTATAAAATATTATCATGATTATTATTATTTCTACAAAGTTTCCAATACTAAATATATATGGAATATCATATAAACTTTATAAATATCAATTAATTTAGGAAAATTCTAGAAATATGGGTGACGTCAAATTAAAAAATATTTATTTTTATTTGTATGAAAAACGAGATTTTTGTGGTGGTTATTATATTTTTAAATGTTATAACCACATTTAATTCAAATAATATTTAAAAATAAAGAGAAAATCTAGGAAATCCCAGTGATAAATCATAGCTAGGTTAGAGATACCCAAAAAATTACTTGGATTTATTTATTCAATTTTAGAAGATATTATCTAGGTTAAATCTACTTGATTAGTAAATAATTGATTAAATTTTAAAATATCTTCTAATCATATCTCAATTACAAAAAGTCATTGAAAAGGTAGACCTAGTTGTGATTTGTTGCTAGATATGTGTTGAGATATTTTGGGATCTTAATTTTTAAAATTTTACCTTTTTGGTTGCTTGACGCCTATGCCACTGATGACTAGCAGACATGGAATATATTAATACCTTTTAGGTCATTTTTTATTCGCCTCAAGCGAATATGGAATATCTACTTTAGTCGCCACTTTAAGCGACGACAAGTTGAATCATATCGTCGGTCATATCAGTGGTGAGAATTAATATCATTTTTTATTTTTGAGATATTTAATCCTAGCCCTTGGATGTGTCCACTCATCCTTAGATGAGATCAGGCACCTCCACTCTCTATAAATAGACCCCTAGGTTAAGAGCTTAAGAGGGGAGGCATTTAGAAAACCCTAGGAGGCATTTTGAAAACCATAGGGAGACCTTTAGAAAACCCTAAAGAGGCTTTTAGAGGAGAAAGAGAGAGACCTTGAGAGATCCTTAGCCCCCCTCCTTCCTATCAAATCCCTGCAAGTGGAAGACCTAGATCTGAAGAGATCGTGCCAACCTATAGTGTTTATATATATATATGATCTAAAGGTGCATTTTAGCTTCATGCCAGCCTGATGCTAAAATGTGCCTCTGGAGCTATGTCCATGACTCCATTTCCTCAATCCCATGCCACAAGCACGAGGGTGAAGGGAGTATAACTTCCAATATATTTTTTTTAGAATATCATTGCATTCTTAGATAAGTCCATAGCATGTGCATGTGGGGAACCACCCCCAATCAGTATTTAGTTTCATTTATTTATGTTATTTTGTTGTTTTTTTGACATTGTTACTACACTTGAACTAATCTAGATTTACATTGTTTATTGTGAAGGGAAAGAGTATGTCACATAGCATGAGGACGCCGCTAGATGACACCCTAATGTCGGTCCAGTGAACTGAGTGTTAGAAATATAACATTAATTTTGATGATTATTCAATTATGCTTATTTTCATAAACATTATAACGTGAAAAAGATTTGAAGTGTCTTAGCATGAATTCAAAAATATACCGGCATCAAGAGCGACAGATCGTTCCAGCAAATATCAGAATATTAATCAGAACTCCGCAAAAATTCAAGACAAATCAAAAACGGCATACCGTTCCAGGGATTTTCGGAAGATACAG
>JAMKQA010005009.1:0-13862 GCA_024699735.1 Posidonia australis | reverse complement strand
ACCGAGTTTTCTCGGGCGCATGGGGGTGCCTAACCCCTTCCCCATGCGTAACCAGAATCCTTACCCTTTCTCTGGCCTGCATTCATCTTGCATTATCCATTAGGCACGGATCACACATGCATTCTGCATTTTGTTTTGTTTCGTGATTTTCCTGTGTTTTTCTGGTTTTCATCGTCATTCCATTAAAAGACTAGGTGGTGACTACTTTCCTTATCCTTTTTTTCTTCCCTTTGGTGTTTCCAGGTCTTATCTCTTCTTCCGGATTCACCATTTTCGCCGTGACTGTATCGGATCTCCTCCTGTGTTTCCACACACTGAGTAGTAGGAGAGCCGCGCTAGGGTTCCACCGGCTTCGTCACAACACCGAAAGAAAACCAAAGGCAAATCCAAATAGGAAACATGCTAAATGCCATGCCAAAAGCTACTGCGTGCGACAGAACACAGGCAGGTGCGCCTGTGTGATGTGCCAGAATGGTCCTCTTGTCTAGTGTGCCACCTATGTGCTTTACTGATGCCATGAAAGTGTGCTAGAGAAAATCATGGATCCGACAATTACCCAAAATGCCATGTAATATAAAAATCTTGTAAACTTGCAAACTCATCAGAAGAAAAAACTACATGAGTATCTATCGAAATCTAAGCGTGAAAACATAATATGGGCCTTGTGCTGAAGGGCTATATGCCACACACAAGACCACACCATCCTTATGCTATGTAAAACAACAAGATCCAGCCATGCTATCCAGATCTGGATCATGGACTGTTGCCTGAGAACCTCCCAAACAGGAGCTCATGGGCCAATCAGTTCACTAGATTTCAGCAATAGGCTGAACATGCGAGATGCAAAAAGTCTTAAAAATAGTGCTATCCAAGACTGAGATCATGCATGCAAAGTCATGACATATCAGAGAATATACATCATAAAAATAAAAGGCAGAAACATCCGAAAAGAATGCAGATCATGATGTAAAGATGATGATTTACTCTCTGACCAGACTGGTGCACCAGGAGGGTGCGCCAGAATGGTGCTCTGGTGAGGTGCGCCACCCTGGTGTGCCACATTGGTGCTCTAGTGTGGTGCACTCTAGAAAATCTGAATCAGACAGTAGTCTGATTTCAGATTCTGGTCCAGCTGCTAGAGATGAAATGTGATTAATCTTAACCAGATCGATTATTTAACTGGTAGAGAACTGAACCAAACATAAAAGTCTTTTTATCATTTCTTAATCATGCAATTTCATGGGTTAATGGGCTAAAGCTACTGCTTAGTAGGCTCTAAGGAGTATGCAATGAATTAATGAACCTAACAATCATATAAAGATGATAAATATGTAAAGAGTGTATTTGCAGCTCATTTCATAGCACGCATTTGCGTGAATCAAGATTCAGTATGTAAAAACAGAGATTACATGATGCAGAATTTAACATGGCACAGAAGCCTTGTGAATATACGTGTAGGAGCAATCATCTTATCATAAAGACGACATGAAAACATATTACTAACAGATCATATATCTAGATCTTCGCATGCTTTATTTAGTGCAATATTTAGAGCTTTAATAAAAGAATAAGTAAAAAGAGGAGTAAGGATCTTACCTTGCCCAATATGTTTCTTCCTTGAAGGCTCAAGATGACACTTCCTTGTTGCTTTGGATGAGCTGAGAATGCCTTGGAATGTAAGGGTATCCTCTGGAAACGAGAGTGAGTTGCTGGGAGTAGATAGGTGGCATAACCAAGAGAGCTAAATGGTTGCCAATGAATGCCATTTTATAGAGTCTCACAAGGGTAACTCCAATGGGATGCAGATAGCCTCGCAAATGATGAGCCTTGCGTAGATTCGCAGGGAATATCTGCTGGCGAGGGTTACAAGCATAGAAGATGGAAAGCCAGCAGCCAGCACCCTAAAACGTGGCTGTGCGCCAGCTTCATGCGTCAAGATGGTGTGCTAGAAAGGTGCTTCAGCTTAGTGCACCACTATGGTGCTATTGCTAGATGCTCCAATCTAGTGCTCAACATTGGTGCTCTCCACTAGCTGCCTGAATTGCTAATTGGGCCACGGCTTTGCTACAGGCTTGTGGTCGGTTTATGCACTGATCTCTGGCTGGTTAAAGTGTTAAATAGGATTCGAAAGTGGTTGGGCTTACTGCATCCGAAGCAACATCTTCAGAGTGTTTATCTATGAGCCACCTCAAAATCGGGGTCTCTACAAATGCCCCTCCCTGAGCGAGGTCGAGGGATGGAGGGAACCGAGACCAATGCTCAGGGTTGACAAGATACCCCCATTTTGAGGCTGCGGAAGAGTGATGTTTGCTATAGGCACTAGGTCACTTATCCAGTGGATGCACTGAAAGTCATGACTTGTTGCCAAATGCAAATGCAAAATGCGCGCGACTACTGAGCTAAATGCTGGAAATGCGATGCCAATGCAAGATGCAAATGCAAGAGCTGATGCATAAAAGTAAAATGCAAAGCTGATGCTAACATGAGAATGGATGCAAGTAAGGCGATGCAATGCTGAGGCTAATGCAGAAGTGATACGGCAAAAGTAAAAGAATCCCTGCATGGATGGAACCAACGGCGGGAACATGATAAGTTGTCGGACTCATCAACTGATTATCGAGGTTATCAACCTGAGGAGGTGGGATATGACAAGTCAACCAAGCCTTCTCAACCCGACCGCTATACAATGTGATGGTTGTCAGCTGAGTAGTTGGGGATACCAGCCCAAAGTGAAAGGGCATGACCAAACGCATTGTTTGTCAAGCAAGAAAGGAGGCCCTGTCCGCACAGACTTAGGGCAAGCAAAGGGATTTCATGCATGCGAAAACCCAAAAGAGAAAAGAAAAGGACCATGACCACCAGTCAAAAGGTCAAATAGCTAGATTTCGCGCCCGCGAAAATCCAATAAAAAGGAGAAGGACCTTGACCACCTGGTCAAAGGTCAAGCAAAAGGATTTCGTGCTCACGAAAACCCATGGAAAAAAATGATAGGGACCTTAACCGCCCGATCAAAGGTTGAATCTGACCGCCCGGTCAGAAGGTTAATAGTTGGATTTCGCACCCGCGAAAATCAAAGGGAAAAGATATGACCTTGACCTCCCAGTCAAAAGGTCAACAGCTTGATTTCGCGCCCACGAAAATCCACGGAAAAGGATATGACCATGACTGCTTGGCCAAAAGGTCAACAGATGGGTTTCGTGCTTACGAAAATCCAAGGAAAAGGATATGACCTTGACCGCTTGGTCAAAAGGTCAACAGCTGGATTTCGCGCTTGCGAAAATCCAAGGAAATAGATAAGGAAATGACCTCGATCGCCCAATCGAAGATCAAGCAAAAAGATTTGGCACCTGCGAAAACCCAAGCAAAAAAAGATAGGGAAAGCTAAAGAAATGACCATGACCGCTCGGTCAACGGTCGACTCTAACCGCTCGATCAGAAGACAAGGAAAAGCAGCGGAAATGACCTTGACCGCCCGGTCAAAGGTCGACTCTGACCGCTCGATCAGAAGATAAGGGAAAGCAATGGAAATGACCTTGACCGCTCGGTCAAAGGTCAGCTTTGACTGCCCAGTCAGAAGCTAAGGAAAAGGAACGGAAATGACCTTGACCGCCTGGTCAGAAGACAAGGAAAAGCAATGGAAATGACCTTGACTGCTCGGTCAAAGGACGACTCTGACCGCTCGGTCAAAGGTCGACTCTGACCGCCCGATCAGAAGTCAAGGAAAAGGATATGACCTTGACAACCCAGTCAAAAGGTCAAACAGTTGGATTTTGCACCCGTGAAAATCCAAGGAAAAGGATAAGGACCATGACCACCCGGTCAAAAGGCCAAAGAAAAGGATCTCGCGCCAGCGAGGAAAAAGGAAAAGAAATGACCTTGACCACCCGGTCAAAAGGTCGAACAGCTTGATTTTGCACCAGCGAAAATCCTAGGGGAAAGATAAGACCTTGACCAACCAATCAAAATGTCGAATAGTTGGATTTTGCCCCCGCGAAAATCCAAGGGGAAGGATATGAACTTGATCGCCCAGTCAAAAGATCGAACAGCTGGATTTTGCACCCGCGAAACTCCAAGAGGAAGGATATGACCTTGACCGCCTGGTCAAAAGGACCTCGTGCCCGCGAAAATCCAAGCAAAGCAAAAGAAATGGCCTTGACCGCCCGATCAAAAGGTCGACTCTGACCGCCCAGTCAAGAGCCAAGGAAAAGGATCTCGTGCCCATGAAAATCCATGGAGGGGTAGAAGGATCTCATCCCCCAAAAGGAGAATCCGAAAAAACAAAAAGCGATAATCCCTAGGTTGTCCCCCTAGAAGGAAACTGGCTGCAATTGCGCCCGGAGGGCAGAACTGTAACTGTGCTTGTTGCTGGTACTATGGCACGAAAACCGATGTTCTTGCTGAGATCCATGCAATATCCTTTGAAAGAACTTCGTTGGGGTTCTTATCTCAACTGGCTTTATTTGCGAGGTTGCAAAAAGTGAGGGCTTACTTGCAATCTTCCAACACTTGAGTGCTTTATTGCAAATTTCCTGATATGACAAAATTTTGATTGATGTACTACCACTATGCTATGAGATTTGATATTCTGCTGAATATTTGCAAGCTTTTGCCTCCTTCATAACTTCCCACATCCTTTGTGGACTATTCTGCAAATTTAGGGAATGTAGGGGGTTTTCTGTAAATTACCCCTCTAGTGAATTTTCATAGTCCATGTGCTGGCTTTTCTTGAAAATTTATATTTTGCTCTTGAAGTGCAAGTTGCGGAGGGTCAAAATGCATTTTTTGTGACCGTTTTGCACTTTTGACCTTGGGAATGAAACTGCTTGCATTACTGGTATATGATGGGGCTCACTGGCTAACTGCCATAACTACCAACTCATATGCTATACCTAGATATCCAGCCATGGTGACACCCAAGTAGTGTTCTAATGTTCTGCAAACATGGTTTGGTGCATTAACTACCGAGGATCGTGAGCAACTACAGGTTTGAAACATATCATCCTCGTTGTTGAATATTGCCAAGGTTGAAGTGAAATGGCACTTGTTATGTGCTGTGGCTAGATTTTGGAAACCCACTTTCCATGCATTTCGCCTCATGCAAACAGAGCTTACTCTAGCCTTGGAAGAAGTCCAGCAGACCTGCGGGCTATTGCCATGCATACCACCAGCCAGTTTCATGTGCCGCGACAACTGTGTTTCTGTGTTGCGTCAACTGACAAGCTTATCTAGAAGTGCTTGAGAAGCCTCATCTGCATGCTCCAAAATTACTATTGTCCCCATGATCTTTTTGACTTAGAAAAGGCAACTGGCATGCCCCTAGTCAAAGACCTATTCCCAACCAAAGAGCAGTTAACATACCCCTGGCTGAAGATCCCTTTTTGCCAATATTCCGACCCAAAAGGTAGCTAGCATGCCCCTGGTTGGAACGTGGGCAGACGCCTTGCAAAGCAATGCAAAATGCAAAAAGTGGAGTAATCGAAAATGTTGAATGCCAAATGACTTATACAAGAATCATAAGATAGAAGCAAGCTTTATGCATGGTTTATGGAAGATATGCCGTCAACACCATGGAAGCCTTCATTGCCTACTATAAGGAACTAGAATGTCCTCAACTCACTTGGTGCTACCTAGATCCTTGGGTTTATGGTGGCTCTCACTCAACCAATGGGCATTACGGGTAAAATGGGCTCCATGCCAAACTCCTAGGGCCCTATACCTACTTTTCTTGATAATTCATTTTTCTTTTACTCCCTCAAAGGCATGCTGACCAACCCCATCCCTGCTTGGAGGTAATACACACCTAGGCTGAGGGGTGGTTGCTCTCTCTTTTTCTTTTTGATGTAAAAGGGGTGGCTAGTCCCTTTGCTAGTAGGGGCTTGGTAGGTGTATGCTTTGACTCCTCTCCAAGTTATGTGATAGGGATAGAGTCGTCTTGCATGCCTCTCTCATTGGATCTAACTTCTATCTTCGACTTCTATCTTCTTATTTCTTTTGTGCTCCGAAGACTATATTTTATTGGCTCACACTCATTCACAGCCTATCATTTTTTCTCCCTCTGGCGGTATAGGCCCCTTAGGAATTTGTAAATTTTGTCCAATTTCCCACGAATACTGGCTCCCTCATTCCCTAGGTCACACAATAACGCATGAGGAGGATCAAAACTCTTCCTAAGCAGGCTGGCTTCTGAATTTCCTCATAGGGCAATGGTTATGCCAATGTTCATATTATGATTACAATACAAAAAGAAAGTACAATGCACATGACACAATTTATGTGATGCTTGGATGCAATAAATAGGAAACATAAAGATCCATGGCCCACAATGGAATGTTTTGCAAGGCTCGGGAGTGGTCGACGATCACTGGTAGTACTTTTCAGTTAGAAGGCGATGACGGGCTCCCAGCAGACTGGAGATTAGCACACTCTCTTTCTGATGCGGTGTTGAAACAAATGTTTTCCCGTTCTCTGACTCTTTCGTGCTCTACAAAGTCCTCCGCGAGCACCTCCAACTGTTCTCAGGGCAAAATATCTGAATCTTCAACTATGTCATCTGTCAGGCTCCCTGTGTCTGTCTTCTGCACAAGATCTTGTGCTGCTGCTACCTGACGCAGTGCCAATTGTTCTGACTCTGCTAAGCACTGTACAACTCTAAAACTACTTACAGGTCTGCTCTGACAATAAATGACCTTTCTCTAGAAAAAATTCTTCTGGATAAATCTAAATTGCTAGTGACAAAGCGAGGCGATTTGTTCTGCTGGTATCGACGCTCGTATCCCAATTCTTCATGCTCTCTTTGTTCTTCTGCCTTGATTGGCTCGACGATTCCTTGGCCGTATCGCCCAAGGGGCTCCTTTCTTCTACCCCCACTTGCGACACAAGTTCTCGACCATCAAACGGGGATCACTATGAATGGCTAAATGGTCGACACGCTCGAGAGTGAGAATAGAATTGACTGGCTCAAAATAGTTGACATGGTACAAAACATTACAGGTTTAGGCTCGAAGTGGACGAGGTTTGGAGCTAGAGTAGAAATTGCCTCAATGGTAGGATGAATCACACTAATTGACTCCTCAGAATCACCAAGGAAGGATAGATACAACTGGCATAAAAAGAGTAGGACGAATAAAAGATCACATAGAATCAACAATAAAAAATGGAATTGACTCCCGAGGGGCCTGCTGCTCCTGGGGCTGAATGCTGAGGTAATGGCTGGCTAACTATGTTGGGTTGTGCTGGTGGGGCTTGTGCAGCTGCTGATGTGGGCGCGGGGCCTGCCGCCTGCATGCTAATCACAATGACCTTTTGGTCAATCAAGTCCTGGATTGCGTTCCTTAGTGTGAGACAACTGTCTGTCGAGTGACCTGCGACTCGATGGAAATTGCAGAATGCACTCGCATTATAACAGGCAGGAAGCGGACTTAGTGGTGGGCGAACCTCAGGCAGCCTCAAGAGGGATGCGACTTTAGGGAACACCATGCTCAACGGCTCCACTAAGGGGGTATAGCGGCGCCTGTCACGGCGTTGCCGCCTCGGCTGCAAATGTGCTAATGGCGGGCGCATCCCCACAAGTGGGGTAGGATAAACAGGAGTGGCAGTGGGAGTGATGTGTGGTGCATGAGGTGCTTCATGTGTGGGCGTGGGTGCATAAACTAATTGGTGCTGAGGGGGCGAATGGACATTCGTCGGTGCAGTAGGGGATCTAATGTAAGAAACTGCATCCCAGGAGGGATCCCGCCTCCTAGGTGGATTGGCATTATGGTTATTGTTGTTATTGCTGCTACTAGCGCCACTATGTGAGGAAGTGGCTTGCCTGGCAAATGCAGAGAGTGCTGGAAAACTGCCGCTGCACAGTGAACTCTTAACACGGGCACTCACCCGAAGCAATATAGAAAAAGTAGTAATTGGTTGTATGCTGAGCAGAGCCCCGACTGCTGGCTGTGCTCCTCGGATCACAATCTTAATAGACTCCTCATCAGAGGGCCTATCTTTGACCTACGAAGCCAAGGACCTCGATCGTCCAACATACTCCCCAAATGTTTCTTGGGGCCTCTACTTGATTGCGACTAAGTCCTCCTGCTTTAGGACTAGGTCGAGATTATAGGAATATTGTTCAAGGAACGTTTGTGTAAGGACGTCCAAAGTCTTGATGGTGGCCATGTCAAGGGAGGTGAACCACTTCAACGCGGTCCCCATAAGACTCTCTTGGAACAGGGAAATGAGCAATCTCTCATCAGCTTGGAGCTGGGCGAGGTCTCCGCAATAGGCTTTGAGATGGGAAATTGGGCAGCCTCTACCATTGTATTTGTCGAATTCCGGGATTTGAAAGTTTGGTGGGAGAGTCGCCTTTGGAAATTAACAGAGGTCCCGGAATTGGTAGGACCGGCGGTCCCCACCTTGCACTTGTCGGAGTGTATGCTCCAAATCATTCACCCTCGCAAGGAGAGCGTCTAGAGCTACTGTAGTCATAGATTGTGCAGCTGAGGCGGGTGCCGTGTGCACTGTATGGGTTGCACCTAAAGGCTCCTCTGGATCCACCATTCTGCCATCTGGTGCTACGGAAGGATGGCCAGTGTACCCGTGCATAGGTGTTGTGTGCTGTGGGATAAGAGATGAGGCTTGTGTTTGGTACAAGGGTGAGGATAAGGCAGGGGGTGGTGTTATAGTAGGTGCAGAATGCAGGAGCAAGAGCTGTTGGACAGGAAAGGCCTCTAGTACAATGCTCACGGCATGTGCTCCTATCAGTCGGGATGGCTGACCACCAGATAGTAGCAATGCATGTTGTGGTGGGTGCTGTGGTGGTGTTGCAAATGGCAATGTCGACACCCCTATCGTCGGGGAGACGAGGGATGGTGATGGCTGTCGGGGTGGTGCAATGGGTGCAATCTGTGGTCCTAGAGCCGGTTGCAAAGGCAAATCAGGAGTTGGAAAGGACAAACCAGAAAAGGGCTGGAGTGCCAGTGCCAAACCCTGCAACTACTGGGCGAGGGCCGACAATTGTTGCAGTTGCACGGAAATGGGATCATCACTGGTGACTCTGGCGAGCGGAGGCAAAGCAGGAGAAGAATCAGGAAGTTGAGATCCCAGTTGTCCAAACTGGGGGGGTATTACAGAGACAGCCGCAGTCAGAGGAGGGCTAGTAAACACATAGCCTTGGGGAGGAACAGCAAAAGAACCATGGGGAAGGGTCATAGGAACAGACTCAACTACTGAGGCCCCAAAAGAAGCAGAAGACCAAGCTTATGGCCCTGAAGGAGGGGTAGCCACAGGGACACGATATTGGGATGGCAGACATCCTCCATAGGCTAAGCCGAAAGCAGAGGCAGTAGTGACAACAGGGGCAGAAACAAAGGAAGGGTACACTGAAACGGGGACCTCCTCCTGAACAACAAAGGAAAGGGGCTCGCTAGTATGCTGGGCCATAGTAGATCGCGACCGGGTACGGATCGGACTGCGGCTAGGAATAAGAGGATGAATCCTAGGACGAGCTATCGTCGAAAGTGATGGATAACTCGGGGGACGTGGCCGAAATCGGGTCGCACCGGGTGTCAGCGAAAGGAAAACCTCGAGCTCTAGCTAAGGAACTCACACACTGACAGGTATTCTATGCACCAAAACAAACAAGTTACAAAAGATGCAATGCTTATGGTGGTATGAGATGCAAATGCATGAATGCTTCTAGCATGCGCTTTCTCACAATCTAGGGGTGTCCTACCAAGCCATCTACTCCAGGTTCACATAGGGGTAAATGGGTCTCCGACTCAAGGTTAGAAAGATGAAGGTCCCCGTTCTAAATCCCAGCCAAAGCTTAGGAAGTGAACGGGTGGTGCGCTTGGGGCCTCATCCTCTGCCAAAGCAGTAGGCTGTACCCTCTACTAACACCGATGCCAAGCCAAAGGCACAGCCATCAGTTAGACAAATTAGGTGCCAAGCTGAAGGAAATGGGCTATCGACTGGACGAACAAGGCTCCAAGCCAAAGGCACAACAATTGGTCGAACGAACTGGGCACTAAGTTGAAGGAAAGGGGCTATCGACCGAACGAACTGGGCACTAAGCCAAAGGCATAACTATAGGTCGAATGAATAGGGAGCCAAGCTGAAGAAAAGGGGCTATCATCCGAACAAATTGGGCACCAAGCCAAAGCCACAACTATCGGTCAGACGAACTAAGCGCCAAGCTAAAGGAAAGGGGCTATCGACCAGACAAACCTCGTGCCAAGCCAAAGGCATAGCTATGAACCAAACGAACCGAACGCTAAGCTAATGAGAAAGGGCTATCTACTGGACGAACTGGGCACCATGCCAAAGGCACAGCTATAGGTTGGTCAAATTGAACATAAAGCTGACAAAAAGAAACTACCATCCGGACAAACCAGGAACCAAGCTAAAGACACAGCTATCAGCTAGATGAACCAGGTGCCATGTTGAAGGAAGGGGCTATTGACCAAACGAACCAGGCACCAAGCCAAAGGCACAGCTATCGATCGAACGAATCAGGTGCTAAGTTGAAGAAAAGGGGGTATTAGTCGAATGAACTGGGTGCCAAGTCAAAGGTACAGCTATCAGCCAGAACAATCGAGCACCAAACTAAAGAAAAGGGGATATTGACCGGACGAACCGGGTGCCAAGCCAAAGGCACAGCTATCGGCTAAACTGGGCACCAAGCTGAAGGAAAGGAGCTATCGGCCAGATGAGCCGGGCGCCAAGTCAAAAGCACAGCTATCAACCGGACGAATCAGGCACCAAGCTGAAGAAAAAGGGCTATCGATCGAACGAACTGGGTGCCAAACCAAAGGCACAACTATTGGCCAGATGAAACAAGCACCAAGTTGAAGAAAAGGGATGATAGAAAGCTTGGAAAGCTGTGGACTACCAACAAGAGATGGGAAGATCTTGGACTTGGAAGATGGGAAAAGAAAGAGAGCGACTGTAACTGTTGACCTAGATCCAACTCCTCCTAGAAGACTTCTACGTCTTCGACACGGCAAGGGGGCTAATCCATAGCTCTTGGCTGAACTGGTTGAATTTTGTTCAAGGTTGATGTTGCTGCTTTGGGTAATTGAGGATTGTGCACAAGGCGCTTGGAAGTCTTTAGCCGGTAAATGAGGTCCAAACAATTTCTATACAATGATAGGGGTATAACTGTAATTTTCCCTATCATCAAAACAGAAACTGTTGAGGGCCACCCACACAATTTTGTAGCAATTCCAAATCTAGTTGAGGGTGAAAGAAACATGTTGTGAACCTCAACTACTAAACTGGGCACACTCATTTCCTTGTAGGGGCACTATGGTAATTTGCTCTAGGATATGTCATATTGGTCGCTTCTATGTGTGAGACCCAACTTTGATGTGCCAAGAGCATTCTTGACCTCTAACTGAGGTGGTGTGCACATCTGGCAGTTCGCCCTAGCGATGATCGAGGACCATCCACTAGTTTCTAGAACTGTAGGGGCAGATCTGTAAATTTCACTAAGCTACTTCTTTGAATTAAACTGTCGTTTGTATGTATGTATGGCTTATGTGCTATCCAGGCCTTCGGGAACATTTGGCTTGCTCTAAATGGATTAGACTGAGGCCTGGACAGGGGCAAAGATTCTAAAGGGCTTTCTTGCAATTGTTCCAACCCTTGGACACTCAAGAGCTTTCTGGGACAAGATGCTTTAATGTAATTGCCTAGCGCTAGCCTGTGTCCCTAGGAAGTGTTTCTATAGGTTGAGACTAGCAGGAGAGCACACTTTTGGCTTGTGGATAAGCTTGGGGACCTATTTGTAATTTTTTGAAAACTATGCTAAAAGTTCACAAAATTGTACATTCAGGCTGATCTTGTGACTATTCCTAATAGAAAAAGTTTGCTGGGGATCCTAGAGATTGCACGGACATTTCTCGACTTTTGAAATTTGCTGAAGCAAAATTCCAACATTTACTAGGAAAATTGTGCTTTGGTCAAGAGCTATCACAAAAAGCTGTCTAGGGAGCTGGAAAATTTACAAAATTGCGGGGTCCACTGGTAGTTATCATTGTAGCATCTAGGAACTTGACCGTTGGTCATTCTTTCATTTTCTTTTGTAGAAAATACCTAAACTCAATGGCTTCTCTTGTTATGAAGTTTTAATTTAAAACTACGCTCTTTCATTTTATTTCTTTCTTCTTTCTCTTCTCGCACTGCACTACTCGTCACCCCCTCCCCCTAACACTTCTACGTCGATGGCTAGGGCTCGTGGGGCTTAGATAGTGATGGATCTTGGGTGGGCGTGGCTGAACGATCAATGGGCTTGGACGGACGCCGCAAGGAACTTGTGCGGCAGCGTCAATGACCATTGTATGCCCTCCTTCTCGCTCTCTACTCCTCTCATTTCTTCTTTTTCCTTCCTCCTCCCCTCTCCATCAGGCACCATTGGCTCTCCTCCTTGCCTAGCATCGAAGTGGTCTTTCGATGGGGGCTCATTGGAACCAAAAGGTGCATGTCAACGGTGGGGCTAGACAGCATGCTAGCGGTGGCTGGACTCAACGCATCGGTAGCCAGAGGATTCTACTTCGTTTTCCTGCCAACATGCTATGAAAAATCACTGATTTCTTGCTTAAGTTATGCTCTGGACACATTATAGGATTCTTTGAATAGTGCCCTAGGAATACATTTTATTTTGCCATGAATAATATCCAGAGATTGCATTCTGATTATTGCATTTTGGCTTTGAATGAAAACAAATGTGGCATGTGAACCGTGCACTTGAATTTTGCATGATGTCATTGATTTTGCTTAAACAATGCTGCTTGGAAAAAAATACTATAGCTCTGCTCGAACAATATTGCTTTGATAAGTATTGGATTTTTCAAATGATGCTTTGAAGAATGGCTTTGAATTTTGTGAAAAGGACTAGGAATTTAAGTTTTGGAATGATGCTTTGGCAAATGCATTTGCAATACCCCAGTAATTTATGATTCTATGCACTTTGTTACTATAGACACCCCGATTTTGCAGTCACATGGTGGCAGACTCCTCTGGAAAGATGCTCTGGTTGCAACCACCAAACCAAAAAACCTAGCTCCACCTAAACCCTACCTCCATCTAAACCCCTATAAACCCACTTAAGCCCACACAAACCCATTTAGGCCCACACAAACCCACTCTGACCTAATTTAAGTAAAAACCCATAATTAAAAATCCAAACTAAAATAAAACTCACATAAATCATCAAAAACCCAAATTAATTAAGTAAAAACTTTTAATCCATACCAAAAACAAATAAATTCCACTTAAATATTGAAAATTCAAATTAATCAAGATAAAACATTTAATTAAAACCAAAATCAAATAAAATCCATTTACACCATTTTAAATCCAAATTAATTAAGTAAAAACCCAAATTAAAACCAAAATCAAGTAAAATACATGTAAACCATTTAAAACTCAAATTAATTCAGCAAAAACCCTAATTAAAACCCTAACCAAGTAAAACTCATTAAAATCCATTAAAAATTAAATCTAAACCCTAATCCAAACAAAAATCAAGCAAAAAATATATTAAATCAAAATCTAAATCAAATCCCTAATTAGGTCAAATAAAAACCAACTAAATCAAACTACTAATTAAATCAAGTAAAAACTAATTAAATCTAAATTTAAAAGTAATCAAATCCAAAACTCAAACACAAAACCTTAATCCATTTAAATCCAGAAAAACACTAAAATAATAAATCCCAAAACCCTAATCATAAAACCTAAACCTCAAAACCATAAAAACCAAAAATAACCAAACCAAAAAACCTTAATTAAAAACTTCAAACCCAAAAAACCTAATTCAAATCACCTAATTAAAACCCAAAACCTTAAAATGACAATAACTTAAAACCTAAAACCAAATT
>JAMKQA010005008.1:0-10758 GCA_024699735.1 Posidonia australis | reverse complement strand
TTTGGTCGATGTCTTCCCTTGCCTTCCTTGGATTTTGTGGGTGCGAAATCCTCTTGTTGACCTCTTGACCATTTGGTCGAGGTCTTCCCTTGCCTTCCTCGGATTTTACGGGCGTGAAAACCTCTTGTTGAGCTCTTGACCAATTGTTCGAGGTTATTGCCGTGCCTTCCTTGGATTTCGCGGGCACGAAATCCTCATGTTGACCTCTTAACCATTTGGTCGAGGTCTTTCCTTTGGTTTGCTTGGATTTCACGGGCCGAAATCCTCTTGTTGATCTCTAGACCGTTTGGTCTAGGTCTTCCCTTGCCTTCCATGGATCCTACGGGCGCAAAATCCTATTGTTGACCTATTGACCATTTGGTCGAGGTCTTCCCTTGCCTTCTTTGGATTTCACGGGCGCGAAAATCCTCTTGTTGCCTCTTGACCATTTGGTCGAGGTCTTTCCGTTTCTTCCATGGATTTCGCAGGCGCAAAATCCTCTTGTTGACCTCTTGACGATTTGGTCGATGTCCTCCCTTGCCATCCTTCGATTCCATGAGCGCAAAATCCTCTTGTTGACCTCTTGACCATTTGGTCGAGGTCTTCCCTGACCTAGCCCACGAAATCCTCTTTTTGACGTGAAATCCTCTTGATGACCTCCTGACCATTTGGTCGAGGTCTTCCCTTACCTTCCATGGATTTCGTGGGCGCGAAATCCTCTTTTTGACCACTTGACCAATTGGTCGAAGTCTTCCCTTGCCTTAATTGGTTTCTGCGCCCGCGAAATCCGTTTGTTACCTCCTGACCATTTGGTCGAGGTCTTCCCTTGCCTTCCTTGGATTTCGAAGGCGCGAAATCCTCTTATTGTCCTCTTGACCATTTGGTCGAGGTCTTCCTTTACCATCCGTAGAATTCGCGGGCACGAAATCCTCTTTTTGACCTTTTGACCATTTGGTCGAGGTCTTCCCTTGCATTCCTTGTATTTTGCGGGCGCGAAATCCTCTTGTTGACCTGTTGACCATTTGGTCGAGGTCTTCCCTTGCTTCTTTGGCTTTCGCGGGTGCGAAATCCTCTTGTTACCTCTTGACCATTTGGTCGAGGTCTTCCCTTGCCTTCCTTGGATTTTGTGGGCACGAAATCCCCTTTATGTCCTGTTGACCAATTGGTCAAGGTCTTCCTTTGCCTTCCTTAGATTTCGTGGACGCGGAATCCTCTTGTTGACCTCTTCACCAATAGGTTGAGGTCTTCCCTTGGCTCGTGAAATCCTCTTGTTGACCTCTTGAACATTTGGTCGAGGTCTTCCCTTACCTTCCATGGATCTCGCGGGCGCGATATCCGCTTGTTGACCTCCAAACCATTTGGTCGAGGTTTTCCTTTGCTTTCCTTGGATTTCGCGGACGCGAAATCCACTTGTTGACCTCATGACCATTAGGTCGAGGTTTTCCCTTGCATTCCTTGGATTTCGTGGGCACGAAATCCTCTTGTTGACCTCTTCACCATTTGGTCGTGGTCTTCCCTTACCTTACTTGGATTTCGTGGGCGCGAAATCCTCTTGTTGACCACTTGACCATTTGGTGGAGGTCTTCCCTTGCCTTCGTTGGATTTCACGGGCGTGAAATCCTCTTGTTACCTCTTGAACATTCGGTCGAGGTCTTCCCATGCCTTCCTTGGATTTCGCGGACGCGAAATTCTCTTGTTGACCACTTGACCATTTGGTCGAGGTCTTCCCTTACCTTCCATGCATTTTGCGGGCGCGAAATCCTCTTGTTGACTTCTTGACCATTTGGTCGAGGTCTTCCCTTGCCTTCCATGGATTTTGCGGGCACGAAATCCTCTTGTTACGTCTTGACCATTTGGTTGAGGTCTTCCCTTGCCTTCCCGCGATATCCTCTTGTTGACTTCTTGACCATTTGCTCGAGGTCTTCCCTTGCCTTCCTTGGATTTCGCGCTGCGAAATCATCTTGTTGACCTCTTGATCATTTGGTCGAGGGCTTCCCTTGCCTTCCTTGGATTTCGTGGGCGCGAAATCCTCTTGTTACCTCATGTCCATTTGGTCGAGGTCTTCGCTTGCCTTCCTTGGATTTCGTGAGCGCGAAAGCCTCTTGTTGACCTCTTGACCATTTGGTCGAGGTCTTCCCTTGCCTTCCTTGGATTTCGCGGGCGCGAAATCCTCTTGTTGACCTCTTGACCATTCGGTCGAGGTCTTCCCTTGCCTTCCTTGGATTTCGCGGGCACGAAATCCTCTTGTTACCCCTAGACCATTTGGTCAAGGTCTGCTCGCGAAATCCTCTTGTTGACCTCATGACCAGTTGGCCGAGGTCTTCGTTTGCCTTCCTTGGATTTCGTGGGCGTGAAATCCTCTTGTTGACCTCTTATCCATTTGGTCGAGGTCTTCCCGTGCCTTCCTTGGATTTTACGGGTGCGAAATCCTCATGTTGACCTCTTGACCATTTGGTCGAGGTCTTCCCTTGCCTTCCTCGGATTTTGCGGGCGCGAAATCCTCCAGTTGGCCTCTTAACCATTTGGTCAAGGTCTTCCCTTGCCTTCCTTGGATTTCGCAGGCACGAAATCCACTTTTTGACGTCTTGACCATTTGGTCGAAGTCTTCCCGTGCCTCCCTTGGATTTCGCAGGCGCGTAATCGTCTTGTTGACCTCTTGCCCATTTGGTCGAGGTCTTCCCATGCCTTCCATGGATTTTGTAGGCGCGAAATCCTCTTTTTGACCTCTTGACCATTTGATCGAGGTCTTCCCTTGCCTTCCTTGCATTTCGCGGGTGCGAATTCCTCTGGTTGACCTATTGACAATTTGGCCGAGGTCTTCCCATGCCTTCCTGGGATCTCGCAGGCGCGAAATCCTCGTGTTGACCACTTGACCAATTGGTCGAGGTGTTCCCTTGCCTTCCTTGGATTTCGTGGGCACGAAATCCACTTTTTGACCTCTTGACCTTTTGGTCGAAGTCTTCCCTTGCCTTCCTTGGATTTCGCACCCGCGAAATCCTCTAATTACCTCATGACCATTTGGTCGAGGTCATCCCTTGCCTTCCTTGGATTTCGCAGGCGCGAAATTCTCTTGTTGACCACTTGACCATTTGGTCGAGGTCTAACCTTACCATCCTTGGATTTCGCAGGCACGAAATCCTCTTTTGACCTTTTAACCATTTGCTCGAGGTCTTCCCTTGCCTTCCTTGGATTTCGCGGGCGCGAAATACTCTTGTTGACCTGTTGACCATTTGGTCGAGGTCTTACCTTGCCTTCCTTGGATTTCGAAGGCGCGAAATCCTCATGATGACCACTTGACCATTTGCCGAGGTCTTCGCTTGCCTTCCTTGGATTTCGCGGGCGCGTAATCCTCTTGTTGACATCTTAACCATTAGGTTGAGGTCTTCCCTTGCCTTCCATGGATTTCACGGGTGCGAAATCCTCATGTTGACCTCTTAACCACTTGGTCGAGGTCTTCCCTTGCCTTCCTTGGATTTCGCGGGCGCGAAATCCTCTTTTTCCCTCTTGACCATTTGGTCGAGGTCTTCCCTCACTTTCCATGGATTTCGTTGGCGCGAAATCCTCTTGTTGACCTCTTGACCATTTGGTCGTGGTCTTCCCACGCCTTCCCAGGATTTCGTGGGCTCGAAATCCTCTTGTTGACCTCTTTACCATTTGGTCGAAGTCTTCCCTTGCCTTCCTTGGATTTCGCGCTCGTAAAATCCTCTTGTTACCACTTGACCATTTGGTCGAGGTCTTCCCATGCCTTCCTTGGATTTCGCAGGCGCGAAATCCTCTTGTTGACCTCTTGACCATTTGGTTGAGGTCTTACCATACCATCCTTGGATTTCGCAAGCACGAAATCCTCTTTTTGACCTCTTGACCATTTGGACGAGTTCTTCCCTTGCCTTCCCTGTATTTCGCGGGCGCGAAATCCCATTGTTGACCTCTTGACCATTTGGTCGAGGTCTTCCCTTGCGTTCCTTGGATTCTGCAGGTGCGAAATCCTCTTGTTACCTCTTGACCATTTGGTCGAGGTCTTCCCTTGCCTTCCTTGGATTTCGCAGGCTCGAAATCCTCTTGTTTACCTCTTAACCATTTGGTCGAGGTCTTCCTTTGCCTTCCTTTGATTTTGTGGGCGCGAAATCTTCTTGTTGACCTCTTGACCTTTTGGTCGAGGTCTTCCCTAGCCTTCAATGGAGTTTGTAGGTGCGAAATCCGCTAGTTACCTCTCGACCATTTGGTCGAGGTCTTCCCTTGCCATCGTTGTATTTCGCGGGTGTGACGTCCTCATGTTGACCTCTTGACCATTTGGTCGAGGTCTTCCCTTGCCTTCCTAGGATTTCGCAGGTGCGAAATCCTCATGTTGACCTCTAGACCATTTGGTCGAGGTCTTCCCAAGCCTTCCTTGGATTTCGCAGGCACGAAATCCTCTTTTTGACCTCTTGACCCTTTGGTCGAGGTCTTCCCTTGCCTTCCTTGGAACTCGCTGGCGCGAAATCCTCTTTTTGACCTCTTGACCATTTGGTTGAGGTCTTCCCATGCCTTCCTTGGATTTCACGGGCGCGAAATCCTCCCTTTGACCTCTTGACCCTTTGGTCGAGGTCTTCCCTTGCCATCCTCGTATTTCGCGAGCGCGAAATCCTCTTGTTGACCTCTTGACCATTTGGTCGGGGTCTTCCCTTGCCTTCCTTGGAACTTGCGGGCGCGAAATCCTCTTGTTGACCTCTTGACCATTTGGTCGAGGTCTTCCGTAGCCTTCCTTGGATTTCGTGGGCGCGAAATCCTCTTTTTGACCTCTTGACCATTTGGTCGAAGTCTTCCCTTGCCTTCCTTGGTTTTCGCGCCCGCAAATTCCTCTTGTTACCTCTTGACCATTTTGTCGAGGTCTTCCCTTGCCTTCCTTGGATTTCGCAGGCGCGAAATCCTCTTGTTGACCTCTAGACCATTTGGTCGAGGTCTAACCATACCATTCTTGGATTTCGTGGGCACGAAATCCTCTTTTTGACCTCTTGACCATTTGGTCGAGGTCTTCACTTGCCTTCCTTGGATTTCGCAGGCACGAAATCCTCTTGTTGACCTCTTGACCATTTGGTCGAGGTCTTCCCATGCCTTCCTTGCATTTCGCGAGCGCGAAATCCGCTTTTTGACCTCTTAACCCTTTGGTTGAGGTCTTCCCTTGCCTTCCATGGTACTCGCGGGCACGAAATCCTCATGTTGACCTCATGACCATTTGGTCGAGGTCTTCCATAGCCTTCCTTGGATTTCGTGGGCGCGAAATCCTCGTTTTGACCTCTTGACCATTTGGTCGAGGTCTTCCCATGCCTTCCATGGATTTCGCGGCGCGCGAAATCCTCTTTTTGACATCTTGACCCTTTGGTCGAGGTCTTCCCTTTCCTTCCGTGTATTTCGCGGGCACGAAATCCTCTGGTTGACCTCTTGACCAATTGGTCGGGGTCTTCCCTTGCCTTCCGTGGAACTCGTGGCCGTGAAATCCTCTTGTTGACCAATTGATCATTTGGTTGAGGTCTTCTGTAGCCTTCCTTGGATTTCTTGGGCGCGAAAACCTCTTTTTGACCTCTTGACCATTTGGTGGAAGTCTTCCCTTGCCTTCCTTGGATTTCGCGCCCGCAAAATCCTCTTGTTACCTCTTGACCATTTTGTCGAGGTCTTCCCTTGCCTTCATTGGATTTCGCTGGCGCAAAATCCTCTTGTTGACCTCTAGACCATTTGGTCGAGGTCTAACCATACCATCCATGGATTTCGTGGGCACGAAATCCTCTTTTTGACCTCTTGACCATTTGGTCGTGGTCTTCCCTTGCCTTCCTTGTATTTGGCGGGCGCGAAATCCTCTTGTTGTCCTCTTGACCATTTGGTCGAGGTCTTCCCTTGCCTTCCTTGGATTCTGCAGGTGCGAAATCCTCTAGTTACCTCTTGACCATTTGGTCGAGGTCTTTCCTTGCCTTCCTTGGATTTCACGGGCGCGAAATCCTCTTGTTGACCTCTTGCCATTTGGTCAAGGTCATCCTTTGCCTTCCTTGGATTTCGTGGGCGCGAAATCCTCTTGTTGACCACTTGAACATTAGGTCGAGGTCTTCCCTTGCCATCCTTGGATTTCGTGGGCACGAAATCCTTTTTTGACCTCTTGACCATTTGGTCGAATCTTCCCTTGCCTTCGTTGGATTTCACGCCCACGAAATCCTCTTGTTACTTCTTGACCATTTGGTCGAGGTCTTCCCTTGCCTTCCTTGGATTTCGAAGGCGCGAAATCCTCTTGTTGACCTTTTGATCATTTGGTCGAGGTCATCCCTTACCATCCTTGGATTTCACGGGTACGAAATCCTCTTTTTGATCTTTTGACCATTTGGTCGAGGCCGTCCCTTGCCTTCCTTGTATTTTGTGGGCGCGAAATCCTCTTGTTGACCTCTTGACCATTTGGTCGAGGTCTTCCCTTGCCTTCTTTGGCTTTCGCGGGTGAGAAATCCTCTTGTTACCTCTTGACCATTTGGTCGAGGTCTTCCCTAGCCTTCCTTGGATTTCGCGGGCACGAAATCTGCTTTTTGTCCTGTTGACCAATTGGTCGAGGTCTTCCTTTGCATTCCTAGGATTTCGCGGGCGCGAAATCCTCTAGTTGACCTCTTGACCATTTGGTCGAGGTCTTCCATTGCCTTCCTTGTATTTCGCGGGCGCGAAATCCTCATGTTGACCTCTTGACCATTTGGTCAGGGTCTTCCCTTGCCATCCTTGGAAATCGCGGGTGTGAAATCCTCTTGTTGACTTCTTGACCATTTGGTCGGGGTCTTCCGTAGCCTTCCTTGGATTTCGTGGGCGCGAAATCCTCTTTTGGACCTCTTGACCATTTGGTCGAAGTCTTCCCTTGCCTTCCTTGGATTTCGCGCCCGCAAAATCCTCTTGTTACCACTTGACCATTTGGTCGAGGTCTTCCCATGCCTTCCTTGGATTTCGCAGGCACGAAATCCTCTTTTTGACCTCTTGACCATTTGGTCGAGGTCTTCCCTTGCCTTCCTTGGATTTCGTGGGCGCGAAATCCTCTTGTAGACCTCTTGACCATTTGGTCGTGGTCTACCCATGCCTTCCTTGGATTCTGCAGGTGCGAAATCCTTTTGTTACCTCTTGACCATTTGGTCGAGGTCTTCCCTTGCCTTCCTTGGATTTCGCGGGCGCGAAGCCCGCGAAATCCTCTTTTTGACCTCTTAACAATTTGGTCGAGGTCTACCTTTGCCTTCCATGGATTTCATGGACGCAAAATCCTCTTGTTGACCTCTTGACCATTTGGTCGAGGTCTTCCGTAGCCTTCCATGGATTTCGTGGGCGCGAAATCCTCTTTTTGACCGCTTGACCATTTGGTCGAACTCTTCCCTTGCCTTCCCTGGATTTCGCGCCCGCAAAATCTTCTTGTTACCTCTTGACCATTTTGTCGAGGTCTGCCCTAGCCTTCCTTGGATTTCCTAGGCGCGAAATCCTCTTGTTGACATCTAGACCATTTGGTCGAGCTCTAACCATACCATCCATGGATTTCGCGGGCACGAAATCCTCTTTTGACCTCTTGACCATTTGGTCGAGGTCTTCGCCTGCCTTCCTTGTATTTCGCGGGCGCGAAATCCTCTTGTTGACCTCTTGACCATTTGGTTGAGGTCTTCCCTTGCCTTCCTTGGATCTCGCGGGCGCGAAATCCTCTTGTTGACCTCTTGACCAATTGGTCGAGGTCTTCCTATGCCTTCCTTGGATTTCGCGGGCGCGAAATCCTCTTTTTGACCTCTTGACCCTTTGGTCGAGGTCTTCCCTTGCCTTCCTTGGAACTCGCGCGAAATCCTCTTTTTGACCTCTTGACCCTTTGGTCGAGGTCTTCCCTTGCCTTCCTTGGAACTCGCGGGCACGAAATCCTCTTGTTGACCACTTGACCATTTGGTCGAGGTCTTCCGTAGCCTTCCTTGGATTTCATGGGCTCGAAATCCTCTTTTTGACCTCTTGACCATTTGGTCGAGGTCTTCCCATGCCTTCCTTGGATTTCGCAGGCGCGAAATCCTCTTTTTGACCTCTTGACCCTTTGATCGAGGTCTTCCCTTGCATTCCTTGTATTTCGCGGGCACGAAATCCTCTTGTTGACCTCTTGACCATTAGGTCGAGGTCTTCCCTAGCCTTCCTTGGATTTCGTGGGCGCGAAATCCTCTTGTTGACCTCTTCACCATTTGGTCGTGGTCTTTCCTTACCTTACTAGGATTTCGTGGGCGCGAAATCCTCTGGTTGACCACTTGACCATTTGGTGGAGGTCTTCCCATGCCTTCGTTGGATTTCGCGGGCGCGAAATCCTCTTTTAGACCTCTTGACCATTTGGTCGAGGTCTTCCCTTGCCTTCCATGTATTTCGTGGGCGATAAATCCTCATGATGACCTCTTGACCATTTGGTCGGGGTCTTCCCTTGCCATCCTTGCAAATCGAGGGCGCGAAATCCTCTAGTTGACCTCTTGACCATTTGGTCGGGGTCTTCCGTAGCCTTCCTTGGATTTCGTGGGCACGAAATCCTCTTTTGGACCTCTTGACCATTTGGTCGAAGGCTTCCCTTGCCTTCCTTGGATTTCGCACCCACAAAATCCTCTTGTTACCACTTGACCATTTGGTCGAGGTCTAACCTTACCATCCTTGTATTTCGCAAGCACGAAATCCGCTTTTTGACCTCTTGACCATTTGGTCGAGGTCTTCCCTTGCCTTCCTTTGATTTCGCGGGCACGAAATCCTCTTGTTGACTTCTTGACCATTTGGTCGTGGTCTTCCCTTGCCTTCCTTGGATTCTGCAGGTCCCAAATCCTCTTGTAACCTCTTGACCATTTGGTCGAGGTCTTCCCTTGCCTTCCTTGGATTTCGCGGGCGCGAAATCCTCTTGTTGACCTCTTAACAATTTGGTCGAGATTTTCCTTTGCCTTCCATGGATTTCGTGGGCATGAAATCCTCTTGTTGACCACTTGACCATTTGTTCGAGGTCTTCCGTAGCCTTCCTTGGATTTCCTGGGCGCGAAATCCCCTTTTTGACCTCTTGACCATTTGGTCGAAGTCTTCCCTTGCCTTCCTTGGATTTCGCGCCCGCAAAATTCTCTTGTTACCTCTTGACCATTTTGTCGAGGTCTTCCCTTGCCTTCCTTGGATTTCGCAGGCGCGAAATCCTCATGTTGACCTCTAGACCTTTTGGTCGAGGTCTAACCATACCATCCTTGGATTTCGCGGGCATGGAATCCTCTTTTTGACCTCTAGACCATTTGGTCGAGGTCTTCCCTTGCCGTCCTAGGATTTTGTAGGCGCGAAATCCTCTTGTTGACCTCTTGACCATTTGGTCGAGGTCTTCCCATGCCTTCCTTGGATTTTGCGGGCGCGAAATCCTCTTTTTGACCTCTTGACCCTTTGGTCGAGATCTTCCCTTGCCTTCCTTGGAACTCGCGGGCGCGAAATCCTCTTGTTGACCTCTTGACCATTTGGTCGAGGTCTTCCCTAGCCTTCCTTGGATTTCGTGGGCGCGAAATCCCCTTTTTGACCTCTTGACCATTTGGTCGAAGTCTTCCCATGCCTTCCTTGGATTTCGCGGGCGCGAAATCCTCTTTTTGACCTCTTGACCCTTTGGTCGAGGTCTTCCCTTGCCTTCCTTGTATTTCGCGGGCACAAAATCCTCTTGTTGACCTCTTGACCATTTGGTCGGGGTCTTCCCTTGCCTTCCTTGGAACTCGCGGGCGCGAAATCCTCTTGATGACCTCTTGACCATTTGGTTGAGGTCTTCCGTTGCCCTCCTTGGATTTCGTGGGCGCGAAATCCTCTTTTTCACAACTTTACCATTTGGTCGAGGTCTTCCCTTGCCTTCTTTGGATTTCGCGGGTGCGAAATCCACTTGTTACCTCTTGACCATTTGGTCGAGGTCTTCCCGTGCCTTCCTAGGATTTCGCGGGAACGAAATCCCCTTTTTGTCCTGTTGACCAATTGGTTTTGGTCTTGCTTTGCATTCCTATGATTTCGCGGGCGCGAAATCCTCTAGTTGACCTCTTGACCATTTGGTCGAGGTCCTCCCTTGCCTTCCTTGGATTTCGTGGAAGCGGAATCCTCATGTTGACCGCTTGACCATTAGGTCGAGGTATTCCCTTGGCTCGCGAAATCCTCTTGTTGACCTCTTGACCATTAGGTCGAGGTCTTCCCTTGCCTTCCTTGGATTTCGTGGGCGCGAAATCCTCCAGTTGACCACTTGACCATTTGGTGGAGGTCTTCCCTTGCCTTCGTTGAATTTCGCGGGCGCGAAATCCTCTTCTTGACCTCTTGATCATTTGGTCGAGGTCTTCCCTTGCCTTCATTGTATTTCGCGGGCGCGAAATCCTCATGTTGACCTCTTGACCATTTGGTCGGGGTCTTCCGTAGCCTTCATTGGATTTCGTGGGCGCGAAATCTTCTTTTGGACCTCATGACCAATTGGTCGATGTCTTCCCGTGCCTTCCTTGGATTTCGCGCCCGCAAAATCCTCTTGTTACCACTTTACCATTTGGTCGAGGTCTTCCCATGCCTTCCATGGATTTCGCAGGCGCGAAATCCTCTTGTTGACCACTTGACCATTTAGTCGAGGTCTAACCTTACCATTCTTGGATTTCGCAAGCACGAAATCATCTTTTTGACCTCTTGACCATTTAGTCGAGGTCTTCCCTTGCCTTCCATTGATTTCGCGGGAGCGAAATCCTCTTGTTGACAACTTGACCATTTGGTCGTGGTCTTCCCTTGCCTTCCTTGGATTCTGCAGGTGCGAAATCCTCTTGT
>JAMKQA010005006.1:0-18437 GCA_024699735.1 Posidonia australis | reverse complement strand
TGTGGGTGACCGAGAAGAGAAGATGCATGCCCTATATGATCAATCATGCGATATGCTTTTGTGTCTTTTACTTGCATTTTATTAAACCATAGGGATTTGTGAGCATTTGTCTCTAGTTATGCCTTATTATTTGTTCATCTGAGTTTGTGTGTCTTATGTTAACTAGATAGGGAGGCAAACATGTCTCTACTCTCCCAATCGTGGCAAATTCAAATAAAAGGAAAAAATACACAATCATGGCATCCAAAAGTCAAACAACAAGCAAAAGGCATGAACATGGTATGTGTTGGTGTAGTGCTCACAAGTAGGCGTATAAAAGCAAGTATCGACAAACAAAGCATGAATTAAGTCATGTGCATGTGCGGTGGCATAGCAACAGTGTAAAGAAGGCAAAAAAGGCATGTTCAGTCAAATATGTACGTGCAAACAAAACAAGCAAACAAGCACAATGTATATAGACCAAAGACAAGTAAGGAAACCAGAACGAAAGCTAGAATCTGGTTATCCTCAGCAGAGTTGCCAGTTCTAGTGACCATGCCGGTGGAACCCTACATGGCTCTCCCCTACCGAGTGCGCACAAGCACTCGAGGAGTCCCAATACGGTCACGGCAAAGATGGTGAATCCGGAGAAGAAGACTAGACTCAGAAACACCAAGGGAAGATAAGAAAGGATAAGGAAAGGAGTCGCCACCTAGTCTTTTAATGGAAAGATGAGGAAAACCAAATACACAAGAAAACCAAGAAGCAAACGGGATGTAGAAAACATGTGTGCTCTGTGCCTAATGGATAAAATGCATAAATGAATGCGGGCCAGAGAAAGGGTAAGGATTCTGGTTACGCATGGGGAAGGGGTTAAGCACTCCCATGCGCCCAAGAAAACTCGGTCTTTCTAGGTTTCCTACTTGCCAATGGTCTATTAAATGTGTGATTGCTTATTCTAAATGCGTATGCTAATGATGATTAGAAAACATGCCAAATCAAAGAAAAGAAATGAAATAAAGGGAAAAAGTTAATCCGAGGCTCAAATGTAGGCATTGAGAATGCCAATTTACTGTACGCCTTTGGGTGATAAGGAAAATCATGAAAATCAAGATATTCTCGGAAAACATCTCGTAAATCAGCGAAAATTCAAAGAAATCTGAGAAAATCAAATTGGGGAAAATAATCCTCTTTTCGGGACAATGTCGGCTTTAATAAACCTTTTAATGTACGCCCTTGAGCGATGGAAAACCAAATCAAGTCAAATGACACAAAAATAAGAAAGAATCCGAGAAACGGCGAGAAAACCAAGCTCACAATTAGTCAGAAATGCGTACACAATGTAAGGAAGAAAAGGCAAGAAAACTTGCATGGAAAAGTGCAACAAAATGTGCAAAATGCATGTATAAGTGTAATAATGAGGATTCCAGGGGCCTTTGTGTAAAAACCCAAATTCTGAATAAAACTAAAATTCTAAAGCCCAAATCATCAAAAATACATAGGAAAACACATTCTATACAATTATGAAGAAATCTAGGGTCGAATGTGCAAATAAGTGCATTTCTGGTCAAATTGAAGGTTCCTATGGGTTAAAATGCAATTCTACCACTAAAACATGCATTTAATGCAATTCAGTGGAAATTTAGGGTAAAATATGCAAGAAAAAGGATTCAAAAAAGTTTCAGAAAGTTTCAGGGGCAAAACAGTAAATTTACCCTAGAAAACAGGTATTCAGTGAGAAATCTGTAAAGTGTGGGGGCTAAAATGCAATTTAACCAGAAAAACAATGTATTCAGAAGAGTTTCAGTGAATTTTAGGGGTTTAAATGCCAATTAACCAGAGAAATATGCATTCAGAATGATTTCAGAAAAGTTCGGAGGCTAAAATGCAATTTAACTAGAGAACTATGCATTCAGAATGATTTTCAGGAAAACTTAGGGGTTTAAATGCAATTTAACCAGAAAAATATGCATTCAGAAAGGTTTCAAAAAAGTTCAAGGTCCTTTATGCAAAAATATTGGATTAAAATGCATGAAAAGAAGCTCAGGGGAGTTTTTTTTTAACTTTTAAACTTGGAAAACATTATTTTGAATACTTAAGGGGCATAATGCAATATTTTCAGTTAAAACTTTATTCAAATGAATTAAGAAAAATGATCAATGACCTAAATGTAAGAAAAGGACCTAAATGTAATAATGAAAAGGATCTAAATGTAACAAATAAAAAGTTATAGAATTTTATTAAAAGAAAATGTTTTTTTAATTTTTTAAAGGAATAGACAGCAGCGACCGTCGGCGACAGAGCTCCGCCATCGATAACTGCCAAAGGGGGCTGCTGGAGGCGCTCCCGTGGTCTGATCTAAGATTAGACCCCACGGAAAGCAAGAAGAGAAGGAGGGGAGAAGATCCAACGGATTGGATCGAGAATCCAACGACAGGAGTGGGCCTCCCACCTCCCTCACCGTTGAAGCACTCCAGTGACGGTGTTGGGGTAGAAGAGAGCTCCAGAGGCTGCAGCGTGGCGATCCAAGGGTCAAGAAGGCTCGGAGGGGCGTTGAGGAGCATCTCCTCTCTTCTAGGGGTTCAAATGGTGGACAATGATGTGGAGGGGGCTCCGACTGCCGTCGACGTCCTCTTCTCCGACGAGCAAAGTCGCAGGCGTGTTCTTGAGGTCGTGGCTCAACTCCGGAGGCTATGGTGTACATAGGGGGCGTCGTGGAAGCTTTCTAGAGGCTAGAAGCGGCACGGAGGGGCTGGAGGCAGGCGCTCCTTCTCTGGCTCCGATCATCTTCTCCGGCGACGACATCTTGCGCGATTCCGACGAGGTTCTGGTGGAGGCTTCGGGAGGCATCGAAGCGGCGCGCAGAGGAGTGGAGAGGTAAGAGGGAGGTCCGGGGAGAAAGGATTGACACTCCAGGGCCAGGTCCGTGCCCTGGACCAAGCCCCCCACCTAGGCCACCGGAAAACAGCTCCGGCGAGGCCTGGGGGCTGATTCCTACCAGAGGAGTCCTTTGGATTGATCAGAATTGACTCGGGAAGACTCAAAAAATCCTAGGAAACTAGAATTGAAGGCAAGGGAAGAGGATAGAGGGCGTACCTAGTCTGGCAGTGGCACGGACGACCAGAGCTGGCTGAGGAAGGCACTAGGGCTGGCTGTCGCCCTCAGGAATGCCACGGGAAGACACCTCAGAGCTCTGGGATCTCTCCTCCTTTTTCTCCTTTTTTTTTCTTTTGCTTTGTTCACCTCCTTTTATAGGTGAGGTCGAAGGCAGCTGTAACAACCCACCACCAGAATCCTAACAACCAGCCCACTAACTAACTTCCTAACAGACTAACCACCTTCCTAACCAACTAACGACCTAACAACTTGCTGTCCTCCACGCTCCATCTTGTCCCCTTGCTCGCCGACAGTGATCGACGACCGTCCAAGCTTGCGGTGAGGCATCCAGTAGCTCTGGTTCATGGAAGGTTCAAGCTTGAGGAGTGTTGTTGCTGGTCAGCGGGCTGGAAGATGGATGGCTAGATGGAGGAGTTGCTGGTCAGTGGTTGGATGTTGGGTTCATGTGGTTTTGGTGAAAACAGTGAGGAAAGATGGGTTTACAAGGTGAAGAAAAGAGAAGGAAGTGGGCTGTTGGTTTGGAAAAGGAAGAAGATATGTGTTGACACATTGTGGGCCTTCATGGGCCCAAGGACCAAAGTAGGCTTTATGGTCCTCATGGGCCTAAGTAGGCTTGAGTGGACCTTAGGTGAATTGCTTGGGCTTAATGGAATTAAATGGGCCTTGGTGGACGTTGGTAAGCTTAATGGGCCTTCACGGGCTTAAATGGGCCTAAGTGGGCTTAATGGACCCAAATGGGCTTTGGTGGATTTTCATGGGCTTTGGGACTTAACCAGGGTTTGAGCTCATTTGTGATCAATAGCCTAGCCACCATACTTTATCCTGCAAGCCTGCAAAATTGGGGTGTCTACAAGTAGCACTCGTAATGGCGTTGGCACCAATTACCCTAAGAGGAGGGATCCTCCCAAGCCTATTGTCGCATCTGTAGGGTCACCTACCATGCCCGTCAATGTGGTGAACCAACAAAGCCCGAATCAACTAGTCTATGCACCTACACTTAGGGCACCGCGCATGCCATAGATCAACACCACCGCCTAGCTGGTGTATCCCGCGGCACCGGTCCGGCAAGGACCCTGCCCTGGGCAGAGATGGCCTCAGTGTACTACACGACAGTACACCCCGCTTGTAGAGCCATTGAGTGCCATCCTCCCCAAGGTGGTGTCACTCTTGAACCTTCGGAGGTGCACCCCCTGTCGAATCCTCTTTTGGCGTGGTACAACATGAACCGCCACTACAATTTCCAACACTACGTGGGTCATTCAACAAATAATTGCATAGCTCTTCATAATGTCGTTCAGGACCTGATTGACTGCAAGGTCATCATCATTGACACCCAGGAGGCACACACCACACCAACACCCCCACCCCCACGAGCACAAGTGCCACCTGCCTATCCTAACATTGTCAGCCAACCCATGCCTGTATATACCGACTCAACAGGTGCTGGGGCCTTAGGAATCCATTTCCTTTCTACTTCTGGGTCTACAACATCCATGGTGGACCCCTTCGATCTGATCCATACTGTTGATGAGCCATTCCCTACCCATCTGTATTGTTTGAGTCATGCTGGTTCCGAGTGAACAGTCCACATGATATGGCTGACCGCAAGGGCGGAGCCTACCGCCGCACCGTCGACCACGCACTTTGGGGCACCAATTTGCCTACTCGCCCGACCCGCACCTATTCATCCTACCCATCTTATCCAGCATTCTCTCCAGCTAGACCACCTTTTAGTTAGCCTGATATCAGCCCCGCTGGAACTGGCAGCACGTACCCCTCTTGTCATCAACCTAACGAGGGACACCCACCATGTACCCTATGATTATGCCACAAAGATGTGTGTAGAGGTCACCAGGTCAAGGAGGGTGTATAGGCCGCCAGTGCCAGTAGCCCAACCTGATTGCTCAATGTCTTTCCTTCACCAACCAGCTGCTCTACCCTCTAGGACGGCCCCTTGTTCAGTCCCTACTACTTCTACATGGCAGGAGCAGCACTCTACCGATATCACGTCTCAACAGAAGAAGGTCAAGGCTAACATCTCTATTTGGGATCTCATCCATACTTCTTCGAAACATTGAGAGGCCTTCCTCAAGGTCTTTCAGGCTACTCACGTCTCCCCCACCATAGAACCTTCCGCTCTTGAGAATATGGTGGGCATGATCGCAGAGCCTCACGTCATTTCTTTCTTTAGTGAGGAATTGCCTCCAGCAAGAGTCAACCACAACCAGTCCTTGTTCATTACAACACAATATCAGATCTTCTGAATTCCCCTCACCCTGATTGATAACGGCGCAGGCCTAAACGTCTGTCCTTTTTGCACAGCAAATAAAGTTGGATTCAAAGCCGAGGATATCATACTTGCTACAAAGGGAATGACGAATTTTGATAACACGCATCATGACATGCTAGGGATGCTGGTTATTCCTCTCACCATAGGGCCTGTAGTGTTTGATGTTAAGTTCCATATTGTGGATCTGGAGCCCTCTTTCAATATCTTACTTGGGCACCCTTGGTTGCACAAGCATCAGGTGATCCCCTCGACCCTCCATCGTATGGTTAAGTTTCACTGTGGTAATGACATAGTTGTTGTCATGGAGGAAGATCTTGACAAAGAAAAGGTCGAGTCGATCTCTGCTGTCTCACTCCAAACCGTCCATTTTGACCCCAAGCCATCTGATGTCATGTTCTGGGTCAACCGTTTCGAGCTTGTTAATTACATTCCAGCTCTCGAGCGTGTCAGCTACCAGACCGTTCGTGGTAATCCCCTTCGAATGATCGAAAACCTGTGTCGCAAATGGGGGTGTAAGAAAGGAACACCACTCGGGCGACACAGCCAGGGAATCTCTGAGCCCATCCAGGCGGAGGAAAGGTGAGAGTTCAAGGGACTAGGCTGCGAGTGGTAGTCACACAACGACGGATATTCGAGCGCTAGGAGGCACAAGAAGATCTTTATTCCGTCGAACCTCACTAACTCTGTCAGTGCAGGGATACTTGATCCCAATCAGAACCAGGCCACTACAGAGAAGAGAAGACGTCAGATTATGTAGCCATCACCTCAACCGCCTGCAGCCATATTGACAGCATCAACCACTGCTCCAACAACGAGCCCTACAGTGATAGTCCTACATGCAGTTACGTCAGTAGAACAATCAGGGCAGTCTGCCGGTCTTGGGCATCACTTACCGTAGTCTCAGATCCAGTCAGTGGAGGCCCTCAATCCAAATAAGCCAGTGGCAGAGCAGAGTGCCATCCAATATCCCAATTACGCCACGAATGAAGATGAGACAGTCAGCAGGGCAGTTCAATTGAGTGACCATGTCAGTGACTTAGAGCTGTTGTTTCAAGAGCAGTTGTCAGTATGGGCTGAAGGCGCAGTTGAGCATCAAAGGCTGAGAAAGGGAAAGGCTAAGGCCTCAGAATAGAGCCAGCAACCCTCCACTAGTAGCTGGACCACTCATCCATCATGGTCCTGGCTGAGTCACAACCAGAACCCACTAGACCATTAGAGTTAATCTCTTTGAAGCCAAGAGGCGGGTCTAGATGGTACACCCAGCCGAAGCCTCACCTTAAGCAAGGTGAGGGTCAAAAAAAAAAGACCCTAAGTTAGGCTCAAGAGGAAAGCCAGGCAGCATCACTCCTATCAGTCAGCAGCAGGACAACCACCAGTCAATAGCACCACTTGTACATACTACAAAAAATATAAAAAAATAAAAACAACCTAGAAAATACAAAAAAATCAGAAAACCTAAAAAATCAAAAAATAGTATCAGGAGCCAAGGAAGTAGAGCAACCCAACCAGTCAGCAGACCCCACCGTCAAAGAGCCAGAGTGTCACGCAGTGCAAATATAAGAACACCAAAGTCAGTGTGACCATTATGAAGAACCATTAGGGGCAGAAATCAGAGCACATACTCTCCTTCGACGTCACTGATCTGACCTGCAAAGAAGAAATCCTATCAGAGCTCATCACTTATGCAGAAGAGGATGACGACATGGATGAAAATAGTGAGACACCCGATTTCCGGCCCTACGACAATGATCCAGAGGGGCCAAATATGAATGTCGAGGAAGAAACTGAACGAGTCAACATCGGTACAACAGAGGATGTCAAAGAGGTACTCATCAGTGTTAAGCTGTCACCACAAGATAGGGCAGATTTCATAGCATTCCTGAAGGAATACACAGACATCTTCGCATGGAGTTACGACGATATAGTCGGCCTGAATGTCGAAGTGGTGGTACACACATTACCTTTGAAGCCTAACGAGAGGCCAGTCAAGCAAAAACTCAGGAGATGGTGACCTCAATGGATCTTGAAGCTCATGGAGGAAATCATGAAGCAACACAAGGTGAACTTCCTCAAGGTGCTGTTATACCTAGAATGGCTAGCAAATGTTGTCTCAGTGCCAAAGAAAGACGGAAAGGTCTATATGTGCATAGACTATAGAGACCTCAACAAGGCAAGCCCCAAGGACAATTTCCCCCTTCCTCACATAGACGTCTTGGTGGACAATACAGTCAGACACAAAATGTAATCAATTAAGGATGGTTTCTCGAGATACAACTAGATTAGAATGGCCGAGGAGGATATGGAGAAGACCTTCATCACCCCTTGGGGAGTTTTCTGTTATCATGTAATGTCATTTGGGCTCAAGAATGCTGATACTACTTATCAAAGGGCAATGACCACACTTTTTCATGATCTCATGCATCAGGAAATAGAGGCCTATGTAGATGTTATGATTGCCAAGTCCAAAGAGCCTGAGGAGCACTTGGTTTGTTTGAGAAAGTTGTTTGACCACCTCAAAAAGTACAAACTCCTTCTTAACCCCAACAAATGCATATTTGGGGTGTCTTCGGGTCAGCTTCTGGGATACATCATCAGTCAAAAGGGAATCAAGGTTGGCCCTATTAAAGCAAGAGCCATCATTGATATGCCTCCCTTTACATCTGAGAAGGAAGTTTGGAGCTTATTGGGCCGATTACAATATATCAGCTAGTTCATCGCACAGCTTACCCTCATTTGTGAGCCTATCTTCAAGCTGTTAAGAAAGAACGTGTAGGCCCACTAGAATGAGGAATGTCAAGCTACGTTCAACAAAATCAAGCAGCTCCTTACAAAACCTCTTGTCTTGGTTCCACCCACACCAAGACGACCTTTGTTGCTATATCTCTCCACCACTCAACTATCCATGGGCGCAATCCTTGGGTAGCATGATGAGACGGAATGTAGGGAGAGAGTCATCTACTACCTGAGCAAGAAGTTCAATGATTGCAAAGTCAGGTATAGCCCCATTGAGAAGATTTGTTTATCCCTTGTCTAGGCCACCCAACGCCTCAGACACTATATGATGGCATATTGGGTCCTTCTTTTATACTGACACGACTCCATGAAGTACTTGTTCCAAAAGCTAGCATTAGTGGGACGATGCGTGAAATGGCAGGTGATGCTATCCCAGTAAGACATTACGTTTGTCACATAAAAATCTATGAAAGGACAAGTCGTAGCTGACCACCTAACTGACTTACCACTGCCAGAATACGAGCCTTTACAGACACAGTTCTTGGATGAAGACATACTATTCACCATGGGAGATACAAATTCTTGAGGAGCCAGAAGACAGGTCCCGATGGCATATTTACTTTGACGGAGCCGTTAACAAGAGGGGTAGAGGAATTGATGTAGTATTGTCGACACCATAGGGATAAATGACCCCCTTCTCTAGAAAGCTCACTTTCGAATGCACCAACAATGAAGCCGCGTACGAGGCATGCATCATGGGACTGCAAATCGCATTAGAACATGGCACACAGAAGCTGCAAGTACATGGAGATTCCATGTTAGTCATACCCCAGATCAAGGGTGACTGGATAACTAAAGATCCAAAGCTCGTGCCATATCACGAATATCTCCTACAACTCGTCAAGGAGTTCGAAGAATTGCACTTTTCCTTTATGAGTAGAGCTAAAAATTCCTACGCAGATGCACTAGCAACCCTTGCCTCCTGGCTCTCAATACCTGAAGAGTGCACAATTGATGTATCGGTCACCCGAGCAGAGCACCCTGTCCACTGCATGAGCATAGAGGAAGTGCACTTTTCAGCAGAGTTTCCATGGTATCATGACATTAAAGCCTTCCTAGAATCAGGCGATCTCCTAACTAGCACATCGGTAGTAGATAAAAAGACCATGGCACGCCTGGCGATAAGGTACGTGTTGGGCAGAGGGCATCTGTATAGAAGATCATATAACAAGATGCTTCTACGATGTGTCAACAAGAAAGAAGTCGATACCTTAATGCTTCAAATCCACGTCGGGACATGTGGCCCTCACATGAATGGAATACTGTTAGCCAAGAAGATCATGTTACAAGGTTACTTCTGGTCAACTATGGAAGCAGATTGTTGTCTATTTGTGCGCAAATGCCACAACTACTCCCCCTCTGTAGCTACACAGCATGTCTTCATCGTGGCCTTTCTCTACTTGGGGAATAGACGTTGTAGACACCTCGATTTTCTAGTCACTTGGTAGTAGGCTCCTCTAGAAGATGCTCTAGTTGCAACCACCACCCTTAAATGCTAACTCCATCAAAACCCGAGACCCACACAAGCTCACACAAGCCTAGTAGGCCCACTCAAGCCCACACTAACTTAATCCAAGCAAAAACCACTAATTAAAACCAAAATTAAACAAAACCCAATTAAATCAACCTAAAAACATTTGAAACCCTAATTAATTAAGTAAAACCCTAATTAAAATCAAAATCAAGCAAAATCCACTTTAAAACATTTAAAATCCAAATTAATCAAGTGAAAACACTAATTAAAATGAAAATAAAGCAAAATCCACTTAAAAACATTTAAATTCCAAATTAATCAAGTGAAAACCATAATTAAAGCCAAAACCAAATAAAATCCATTTTTAAACCACTTTAATCCATTTAATTTCAAGGAAAACCTAAATTAAACTCAAAAAACCCTAAAAGAACCCTAAAGTCATTTAATTAAGTTAAAAAACCCTAATTTGAACCCAAAAATTTAATTAAAATCCACAAAACACAAATTTCAACTCAAAATTCTAAAGACCCTAATTCAAACTCAAGACTTTAATTAAAATCCAAAAAACCCTAATTAAATTAAAAACCATGTTTAAAACCCAATTAAATTAAATTAAAACCAAAAATTCCAATTAAAACCCAAAACTTTAATTAAAATCCAAAACCTTAATTTAAACTAAAAACTCTAATTAAAATCCAAAAAAACCTAAAAACCCTAAAATAATTAAAATCCTGAAAATCCCAACTTTAAAACCAAGCAATTAAGTCACAAAAACCCTAAATTAAATTAAATCACAAAGACCCTAAAATATTTGAACTCTTTAAACCCTAAAACGCAAAAAACCCTAAAAGAAAACAATAATCCTAAAAAAATTTTAATCTAAAACCAAGTAATTAAAACCTAAATCATAAAATCAAAGTCATAAACCAAATTAAAATCAAAAACAAAATCAAAAACTTAAAATAAAATCAAAAACCAAAACAAAATAAAAAACTTAAAACAAAATCAAAAACTTAAAACAAAACCAAAATACTAAAACAAAACCCTACAAACCTAAAACCAAAATCAAAACCAAAAAAAAAAAACCAAAAAACCAAAGCCCAAAAACCAAGCCCATCCTAAACCACATTCGATTAAAAACTTAGTACACGGGAAAATAAATGAATAGTACCTTCTTCTTCCCCATGCCATCACTCCTCCGACTCACTCCTTCCCACGTTCTAGCCAACCGCTTGCCACGACCCATGATCCCCTCGCGCCATCCATCCCCTTAAGAAGCTCGAGAAACCACCCAAGGGAGGTGATCTGGATCAGAACTGGAGAGAGTGGAGAGGAGAAATCAAAACAGAGATCGTCGAAGAGCGAGAGAACCTTCAGGCCTTCAATCAGCAAGCAATCCAAAGCCCTTCACCCTCGACTACCAACCAACGAAGGCATCCAACCCCAATCTCCCAAGCCAACAACCATCTTTTTCCAGCAACCGGAGCATCGCCAGAAACGCCGCCGCTGCCACTGAAGATCGCCAAGGAAGACATCTTACGCATCAGGTAACTCTTCCTCTCTTCTTCTTCAATTCATAGCATGCCCCCTTAAGACCCTCTAGGCCCATGGAACACGCCACGGCGGAGCAACGCTCCTCGCGTGCTGTCGACCCACCATCCGGTGGTGGGTTCACCCTGCCAGCGAGGCTCTGAGCCTCCTGACCTCAGGTGGGCCCCCCCACAGGCCTCTCCTTCCTTTCCCCTTCTTCTTCCTCCTCCTCTAGTCTCCCTCTGCTCCAGAGAAGCCCCGCCAACGCTCAGCCAACCCCATCGCCGTCGCTGCAGCCAGCTACTGCCGTCGTTTACCTTCGAAGATGCCCCAGAGCGCACTATGCCACCTCACTCCGCACCGATGACCCAGAAACCTCCGCGCACCTCCCAAGAACGCCCCCATGCTGCCGCGCCCTTGCCTGGACCTCCATAGCCACCCGACAACTCACCATTGCCGTCGTCGCCAGAGTCAAGGTGGGAGGAGCGCTCTAGACCACCTTAGAGCTCGCTGCTACCCTCCGAAGCCTCGCCGTGGCTCCCTGAGCTTTTCCTACCATCTACGCGCCGTTCCAGCCTTCAGAGCACTTCCGCGTCGCCCCGTCGTTTTCTCCGTCGCTGTTCAAAGCCCTTCACTAGAGTGCGAGGTGGGGGGGAGGCCTTAGGCCACCCCAGCCTCGCCCAACCTCCCGAGGATGATCGTCGTGACCCTCTGGAGTTTTCCCAGCCGTCGTGGGCCCCCTTTAGCCGCTGAATCGCCGCCGAAGCCTTGCTGGAGGGAGAATGCCGACGATCCTCTAGCGATCTTCGAATAGGCATTTTTTGGGCCCATGCCCTTTAGTTTAGGTTTATTATTTTTAGGTCCTTATTTTATAACATTTGAATCCTTTTTTTATTGCATATGGGTCCAAGCATTTGCACTTTATTCCTTGTAGTTTTAAAGTACTTTCTATTCTTTTATTTTCTCCGTGAGATTTGCATGTGACCCCTTGTATAGTTTATCTTTTAATTCCGAACATATTAATGCATGTTTTTACCACATATAGGACCTTGGAGCATGATTTTCTTTACATTTAGGTCCAAAACATTTGCATTTAGCCCCTGAAGCCTTTTAAAATAAGTTTTCTCTGTGAAATTTGCATTCTGGCCCCTGAATATTTTAAAAATCACACTGATAATCCTTAAAATGGAGTTTTTATCACATTTAAGTCCTGAACATTTGCATTTGGCCCCTGGAATCTTTTAAAATGAGTTTTCTCTATGAAATTTTCATTCTAAGCCCTAAAATATTTAAAAATCACACTACCTGTCATTAAAATGGAATTTTCTTTACAGTTTGGTCCTATTCTTTTGCATTAAGCCCCTAGAACTTTAAAAATGAGTTTTTCATGTGTATTTTGCATCCTAGACCTCGGGAAACTTCATCATTGCACTCACCAACATAAAATCCCAATTTTTATCACATTCAGGTCCAGAAATTTTGCATAAAAGTCCCTGGATTCACATCAAATCATTCCTAAACATAAAATTTACATTTTGACCCTTAGATTAATTTCAAATCCATTATTTATGATTTTAAATGTTTTCTTGCATATCTTGGAATATTTTTCACACATTTCATCTCATGTTTTGCATTTAATCACAGATTCTATTCAAAAATCATGTTTTCATTGAGATTTGATCCTTAGCCTTATACTTTAGTCACATTTGCACTCATGTGTGAATTTTGCATTTTAGACCTTGACCTTTCAGGTAATTATCCAAGGGCAACTTTTACATCCCTATGCCACATTGACATTGGACCCATCATTTGTATGTTAGAATAGGGGTCATGAACATGTCATTCATCTAGTTTCTCATTCCTCTCTGTGAATTTGGCATTTTGGCCCTTATGTTTGTCCTTTATTACATTTACATCATTTTCTTGATTTTCTCCTCCATGTTTCTTGCAAATAACATCTTCTAGGCATTTGACACACATTTTAGGCCATGCATCACTCCCATACAAGCATTTATCACATCTGGCCGGGGAAATGAACAAATTGCCCCTATGCCTACAATTCATGAGCATGCATCTCAATCTTTGCACTCAGTCTTGCATAATCCATGTCTAAGTCATTCTTTAGAGTTTTTGCACATTTAGGCACTTATCCATGCTTTCCATATCCTTTTTCCTCACATTTGTATTTAGCGAGCCAGCATCCCCTGCCTTTTCTTTAGTTGATTTCTTTCTTCCCTTTGTCTTCAGAGTTTCTTATCCAATATCTGATTTGATTTGCTTTAATCCTACATTTCAGACTTTTTGATTTGATTTGGATTTCATCGCCTGAGGGCATACATTAACAGGCCTGAGGGCTGACATTTGACCCCATCACAGATTATTTTTCCCCTTTTTGATTTTCACGACTTTTTCAATGATTCCGAGAACACAGATTGACTCGACTTTTTATCCTTTTGACATCAACATGGTTTTTGGAGGCGTTCTTTACAAAAACATCATCATTTCATGTGATTTTCTGCGATTTTGTCAATTCATGTGGATTTCTCAGTAATTTTTGCACATCGTCTTGCACATCCATCTAGTCTTGTCTTGGCATTCGTATCAGCATGATTAGTACACAATCTAGGCATAGCAAACATTCATTCAGCCTCTAGCAAGCAAATTAGACTAGAAAGACCAAGTTTCTCAAGCATACAGGGGTGCCTAACACCTTCCCTGTGCGTAATAGGAATCCTTACCCATCCTCTGGTTAACAGTCATTTGGCCTTCATGTTTGCATCTCACTCATTCACTTTTTGTGATTTGTTTGTGGTTTTCCTCGTCTTTCCCTTAAAAGACTAAGTGGCGACTCCTTTTCTTTCCATTTTCATCCCATCTCGCGCCCTCGCCATCTTAGCATGGCTGTGGCCTCCTCCCTCTGGGGCGACTCTACATCGGATCAACCCCAGGCCGGGGGTACGGTCACAAACGTTATTGGAGCCATTCACTTGGCATCATCCACTGGCCACAGTTACATTCTGGTGGACATAGATTACTTTATCAAATGGGTGGAAGCAGCCTCCTACAAGACTATTATAGCTGTAGCCACAGAGAAGTTCATCAAGAACAACATCATAGCCTGATACAAGATGCCACACACCGTTATCTCAGACAACGGTAAGCATTTCATAACTCAGAGGTTAGAGGATTATCTACAGAGCCTCAAGATCAAACATCACAAATCCTCCCCATACTGCCCACAGATGAACGGTGCCGTGGAGTCAGCGAACAAGAAGCTGATCAAGATCTTAAAGAAGAGCACCGAGACGCACAAGAATTGGCATGAAAAGCTTCCCTATGCGCTATGGGCATACAGAACTTCGGTCCGAACATCAACCGAAGCGACACCTTACACATTGGTATACGGTATGGAAGTGGTCCTACCAGTTGAAGTAGAGGCTCCATCACTCAGAATCTTGAGAGAGGCTGAACTACAAGAAGCAGAATGGGTTGAGGATAGATGCATCCAACTGAATCTGATTGACGAGCATAGACTACAAGCCATGCGCAATGCCTACTACTACCAAGGAAGAATGGCAAGATCATATAAGAAAAGAGTCTGACCTAGGAGCTTCACACCAGCCAATCTAGTTCTGTGGGCCATACATCTTCCAAGAGTTTAAGTCCCCAAGAGTTTGGCATGGAGCCTAACCTACTGAGTCATCCATTCTTGAGAGCCACCCATAGCCTAGAAGTTCGGGTTGTGTCTTGTGAATCAAGGTCTTCTCCTCTTCTCATAGCAGGCATCATTAGCATTCGAAATCATGAGGGTGATACAACATTACAGTATCATTCCTACATGGATTATTGTTTGTCAACTTTGCAAGGTTTCACTGGGTCCTAAACCATGGGCATGTCAGCTACTCTTTGGCTAAAGATCTGGCAGAGGATATCGTACACCAGGGGCATGTCAGCTGCCTTTACAGTGATAACCTTCCACGTCAACCAAGGGTATGTCCACTATCCTTTTAGTTGGCCCCTTTTATGGGATAGTATCTTCGTCCAGAACATGTTACCTGCTCCATAGCTCAAGTGCAAGATTGAGGATAACAACAGCCGTATCCCCTCTAAGATCAAAGCAAAGTAAGAATATCAATACTCTGCTAGTCAGCAAGCCAGAATACAGTTGATAAGCTAGTGCCACAATCAAAGTCCCCAGAGGTCAGTCAACAACACGACAATAAGCCTAGAGAATTGTCGGAAATCATCCAACGAGTCCACCTTATTCGAGAAGGAAAGAATGCCCTTGTGAAATCTTTATCCAGCCAAGCCCCATGTATCAATGTGGAATCTAAGCAACGGTTTACTTGGATCAATCATCATCGTCCCACTGCATCGATAGTGTCAAGTGGATGAGCAAAACATTGACACAACAAAGAAGGTAAGCTGTAGGCAAAGACAAACCTCCTAGCAAGCAAGCAAGTTGTAGATAGCCCTTATCCTTTCTTCTTATGACTCCTTTAAGTCCAGAGGAGATCTGAGTCATTGGTCCCTTGAATCCTAGGACCAGCCCTTATCCCCTTTCCTCGTGACTCCTCTAAGTATGAAGGAGATCCGAGCCGTTTGTTGCTTAAATCCTAGGACCAGCCTTTTTCCCTTTTAGCTCGTGGCTCCTCTAAGTCCAGAGAAGATCCGAGTCACTGGTTCCTTGAATCCTAGGACCAGTACTTTTTCCTTTTTGTCTCGTCACTCCTCTAAGTCCGGAGTGGATCCGAGTCACTGGTTCCTTGAATTCTAGGATCGATATTTTCCCTTTTTGTCTTGTGAGTCCTCTAAGTCTGGAGGAAATTTGAGTCGCTTGTTCCATGATTCCTAGGACCAGCCTTTGTCCTTTTTCCCCATGACTCCTCTAAGTTTGGAGGAGATCTACGTCACTAGTTCCTTAAATCTTAGGACCAATACTTTTTCCTTTTTGCCTTGTGACACCTCTAAGTTCGGAAGAGATCCGAGACGCTGGTTCTTTGAATCCTAGGACCAACCTCTATCATTTGTCTCGTAACTCCTCTTCTTCTAGTGGATATCCAAGACGTTGAACAACCTTCATCCTTTTTTCTCATGACTCTTCTAAGTCAGGAGGAGATCTGAGTCAATGACTCCTTGAATCCTAGGACCAGCCTTTATCCTTTTTCCTCGCGACTCGTCTAAGTCCAAAAGAGATCTGAGTTGCTGGTTCCTTCAGTCATAGGACTAGCCTTTATCCTTTTCCCATGCAACTCTTCTAAGTCCAGAGGAGATCCGAGTCCTTGGCTCCTTGAGTTCTAGGACTAGCCTTTATCCTTTTCCCTCGCAACTCCTCTAAATCTAGAGGAGATCCGAGTCGCTGGTTCTTTGAGTCCTAGGACCAGCCTTTATCCTTTTTCGTCGCGACTCGTCTAAGTCCGGAGGAGATCCGAGTCATTGGTTCCTTGAGTCCTAGGACCAGCCTTTATCCATTTCCCTCGCAACTCCTCTAAGTCCAACGGAGATACGAGTCCTTGGCTCCTTGAGTTCTAGGACTAGCCTATATCCTTTTCCCTCGCGACTCCTCTAAATCCAGAGGAGATCTGAGTCGCTGATTCTTTGAGTCCTAGGACCAGCCTTTATCCTTTTCCCTCACGACTCCTCTAAGTCTAGAGGAGATCTGAGTCACTGATTCCTTGTGTCCTAGGACTAGCCTTTATCCTTTTCCCTCGTGACTCCTCTAAGTCCGAAGGAGATCCAAGTCACTGGTTCCTTGAGTCCTATGACCAACTGTTATCCTTTTTCCTTGTGACTCTTCTAAGTCAAGAGGAGATTCAAGTCGCTGGTTCCTTGAGTCCTAGGACAAGCCTTTATCCTTTTTCCTCGTGACTCCTCTAAGTCAAGAGGAGATCTAAGTCGCTGGTTCCTTGAGTCCTAGGGCCAGCCTTTATCCTTTTCCCTCATGACTCCTCTAAATCTAGAGGAGATCTGAATCGCTGGTTCCTTATGTCCTCTGACTAGTCTTTATCCTTTTTCCTCGTGACTCCTCTAAGTCTGGAGGAGATCCAAGTTGCTGGTTCCTTGAATTCTAGGACCAACATTTATCCTTTTTCCTTGTGACTCCCCTAAGTCTGGGGGAGATCCATGTCACTGGTCTCTTGAATCCTGGGACTAGTCCTTATCCCCTTTCCTCATGACTCCTCTAAGTTTGGAAAAGATCCGAGCTTTTGGTTCCTTGAATCCTAGGACCAGCCTTTTCCCTTTTTGTCTCATGGCGCCTCTAAGTCCAGAGGAGATCTGAGTCACTGGCTCCTTAAATCCTAGGACCAGAACTTTTTGCTTTTTGTCTTGTGGCTCCTCTAAGTCTAGAGGAGATCCGAGTCACTAGTTTCTTGAATCCTAGGACTAGTACTTTTTTCCTTTTTGTCTCGCGTCTCCTTTAAGTGCGGAGGAAGTTCGAGTCGCTGATTCCTTGAGTCCTAGGACCAGCCTTTATCCTTTTTCCCCATGACTCATCTAAGTCTAGAAGAGATCCAAGTCACTGGTTCCTTGAATTATAGGACCAGTACTTTTTCCTTTTTGCCTTGTGACTCCTCTAAGTCTGGATGAGATACGAGTCGTTGGTTCCTTGAATCTTAAGATCACCCTCTATCCTTTGTCTCGTAACTCCTCTACGTTCGGTGAAGATTCGAGACGTTGTTTCCTTGAATCCTAGGAACAGTCTTCATCCCTTTTCCTCATGACTCTTCTAAGTCTCGAGGAGATCTGAGTCACTGGCTCCTTAAATCCTAGGACAAGCTTTTATCCTTTTCCCTCGCGACTCCTCTAAGTCCAGAGGAGATCCGAGTCGCTGGATCCTTCAATCCTAGAACCAGCCTTTATCCTTTTCCCTCACGACTCCTCTAAATCCAAAGGAGATTCGAGTCACTGGTTCCTTGAGTCTTTGGACCAGCCTTCATCCCTTTCTCTCGCGACTCCTCTAAGTCCAGAGGAGACCCGAGTCGCTGATTCCTTGTGTCCTAGGAGCAGCCTTTATCCTTTTCCCTTGCGACTCCTCTAAGTTTGGAGGAGATCCGAATCTCTAGTTCCTTGAGTCCTAGGATCAGCCTTTATCCTTTTTCCTTGTGACTCTTCTAAGTCCGAAGGAGATCTGAGTCGCTAGTTCCTTGAGTCTTAGGACCAGTCTCTATCCATTTTCCTCGTGACTGCTCTAAGTTTGGAGGAGATCTAAGTTGTTGGTTCCTTAGTACTAGGACCAACCTTTATCCTTTTCCC
>JAMKQA010005004.1:0-14186 GCA_024699735.1 Posidonia australis | reverse complement strand
AAAATTCCAATTTCCCAACCTAAATCATGCAAGTATTATTTCCTTTTATTAATCAAACATGCAAGATAATTTAAAATTTAAAGCATGTAAATATTATTATTATTTTTTATATATTAACAACAATATTAATGTTAATAATTCCTAATATTTCAACAAAATTTTAATATTAATTAAATAAAAAGAAATATCTAATATTCAATTAAATTCCTAATTATTTTCCATTAATCATTAATATTGATTTCTAACTTCCACCGACGATTCAAAAGGGTCAAGTGGGAGAGGCCAGTGCACGGGCGGAGGGGCACGAACGGAGGTGCTACTGCGAGTGGGAAGCTGTTTCCGGTGGAGCGGCGCGTGAGGTGCGACGTGGGCGTTGGTAGGTGCGCGCGTGGAGCATTCAGGGTCGACCAGCAGTGGCGGGTGCACGATCTCGACAACGTGCAGTTGCAGCTGGCGAGCTGCAGCGTTGGGCGACGGCGCGCGCTGGGAGCTCGCTGGGGAAGCGGAGTTCGTGCGGTGCGCAGAACAGGGGCAGGGTGCTCGCGAGGGTTGTTGAGCTCGTGCGGCGCGTAGAACAGGGGTGGGGTGCTCGCAGGGCAGTAGCGGCGATTCGCGGTGGAAGCAGAAACCAAGGCGGGAGAGGGTGCGAGGCTACACGCGGCGGGTGCGAGGTGACGACGAATCTCGCAATGCATTGCGACTGCGTGGGAGAGGCGACGTCGATCGGGTGACGGGTACGGCGATAGGCGTCGAGGTCTGGCGGGGGTGGTGGGCGTCTGTCCGTGAGGTCGGGGAAGCACAGCGGCGGACGGCAAACTCGGACACGGTGGACGAACGAACGCTCTGATACCACTGATAGTTTTCGTCCGTCGACGAGCAGGAGATTCCGGCGGGCAGAGGATTTGAGGGCTCCGGTGATGATCAAGAAAGAGGAAGATAGATGTAAGCCTTTTTGCTTGGGTTAATCATTTCTACCTTCTCCTCTATTTATGGGGATAGCTTCACCATCCCTCCGCCCCTCTTCTCCAAGGCTCCCCTAGCCATTCAATTCCGGCCAATAAGGCTTTGTAATCATCGGAGTAAATCCGACCATTCAATGGCTTTGATTTCCAGCCATAAATGGGTGAAACGGTTGTCCGTTTTACCACCCTTCTTCAATGACCATTACTCACATAAACTCAGTGAGATCTTCTTCAGAGTTGTGATATGTGCAATAGCTAGACCATAGCATAATTGGAACCTACAGCATTCATAAACAGGAAACTCAATCCAAATCTCCAATCAAGGGAAGCTCACTCTCTCAAATTAATGACATGAAACTCCACTTTGTCGATGAAGACTTTTCCAAAATCATAGCTTCCAGCAACTTCTTCGCAATCATGCCCTTTCTTTATGATTCTCTAGGATACGTCAATGTATAGAGAAGAAGCATAAGTTAGATTTCTTAACGACCTTTAGAAATAAGGTTGCAATTTCCCCATCGGCTTCTTTCGTCATAGGCCTACTCAAATAAATTTCACCAAAACTAATATTGTAAATGGTCTAGAAAAAAAACTTATATCAGACAAAAAAGAACTATAGTGGGTTTTAAACAATACATATCACACATTGTTAGGTGCAATATATAGTGTGTTTTAGTGTAGGTGGAAGTATATGATATATGTAGTTTTAATTTTTATTATTTAATTTTACAAATAAATAACATGTACAGACCAATGTACAAAATATGAACCATCTTAGTCATATATATTTTGTTGGTTAGATTTGAATCTGGGCATGATGCTTAGAATTTGGCAAAGAGAATCTCTTTGCAATATGAATACAAGGGAAAATGGCACGGAAGAACTTTACCATGTCTACCATTCTATTTTAAAGAATTTGCCTACTAACATTAAGGATAAAATATCCAATCATGCAATGTTAAGAGGTTGTCATGGCTTAGAAAGCTTGTTAGATATTTCCATACATTCAAATATTGCAAAATATCAGGACAAAGGAGCATACATGAAGATAGGAATAAGTTGATACAATTACAGAAGAAGGCTCGCATACAAAGATTTCTTATCAGAAAATTGAAAGATACTAAAAAAATTTCCAGTTATTTGAATGGTAAAGGAAAACTCACTAACGACTGTTGCACCTCAAGAATTCATACATGTAATGCCGAAGTACCACATGACAAAGTTGAAACACAAGCTTCTACTATTGGTGATTCTGAAATGCAATATGAAGAATACGAAGAAATAACAAGATTAAATTCAAAAATTTTAGTAGACGAAGGTACATTACAACTTTTGCCCCTTTGGTTTCTAAATAATATTAAACTACCAAAACTACTTATTAATATGTTGGTAACTTGATATCACTCAGTTCTAGATGGTCTTTCCAACACATGAAGAAAGAGATAGCATGGAGACAAGTCACCTTCCAACAAATGAAGATAGGTCCTCTAATGAAGTCAGGAATTTCCTATATGAAAACATATCTCATGAGCCCAATATCATATCCCAGTAACTAATTTGCATTCATTGTGGAGCTAAAAAATTCCAATATGAGCCAAAAGGATTTTGTTGTAAATAAGGTAAAGTTCACTTGAAGAGTACACCTATTCTAAAGAAATTATATCATCTTTACACATCGACCACAGTAGAATTTCGAAGGCATATTCGTTCATGTAATAGTCATTTCTCATTCACATCGTTAGGTGTTACCCTAGGCAAGAATTTCAGCAACATGAGAAGTGGAGTTTATACTTTCCGTGCTCAAGGCCAGATATACCATTTTATTGACCAATTACTCCTCCATTCTGATGAACCAAAATATCTACAATTGTATTATTATAATCCTGAATTTAAAATTCAAAACAGATTGGAAGCTACACTTTCGCTAAATGATAAACTAATAAAGAAGATTGTGTATATCCTTGTTAACAATCCTTATGCGTGATTTTTCCGTAGCCTCAAAGATTTTGAAATTGGAAACGATTTCAAAATGACAATTAGCAAAGATGTCGAACTTGATCAATGAGTTTACAATGTACCAACATCCTCATAAGTTGCTAGTATTTGAGTTGAGGGAAATGATTGTAATGGTATACAACAAAGGAATCTTATAGTGCAAGTACACTCAGGGGAATCCCTTAGTGTTCAATCATACTTTGACTGTTATGACCCACTTTCGTATCCCCTACTATTTCCTAATGGAGATGTTGGATGGCATCGAGAGTTGTCAAAAGATGGAGTTCATATTGAAGAAGTCACGCATACCTCACCAAGGTCGATTACAAATGCCCTTGGTGAAGACATAGAAGGTTAGATAAACTTATAACTTCTAAATATCAAATTTTTCCCTACTTGTGTTTCTCTTAATATTTGAAATTTCCAGGTCATGTATATCAACAACGTAACACACAAAAGCGTGTTACCGTTTGACAATACTATTGTTATAAATTACAGATTTGTCTTGCAAATAGGTCCATTTTATTATTTTTTGGACAACTTCTACAACAATATGTTGTCGACATGTACATCAAGATAGAGTCTTTAAGATTGGATTATACACTCAAGGAGCAGAAGAAGATATAGTCAGATTTATATCAAGGAATTGTGAATAGTATTAGAGCAAGGGAAGTACGAGGCAATATGATTGGGAAAAGAATTGTACTTCCTAATTCTTTTATTGAAGGATCAAGAGATATGAGGCATCGTTATTTCGATGCAATGGCATTGGTTCAAAGATTTGGAAAGCCAGATGTTTTCTTAACAATAACATGCAACTCAGACTAGGAGGAGATCAAAAGAGAACTACACATTGGTCAACTTGCACAATATAGGCCTGACCTGACTACAAGAGTTTTTCGAGCTAAAATTAAAGATTTAAATGATCAATTGTTCCAGAAAAACATATTTGGTGAGGTTGCTGCACATGTCCATGTTGTTGAATTCCAAATGAGAGGACTTCCACATGCTCATTTCCTTATCATTATGAGATCAACTAATAAAGTATTTACGACAACATTGTGTCAACTAAAATACCTCATCCAAAAAGATATTTGTTGTTACATGAGTTAGTTGTCAAACATATGATACATGGCCTATGTGGAGTTCTAAAATCTACAAATGTATGCATGAAGAATGGTGCCTGTGGATTTTAGTATCTAAGGAGATTTTCACCAACAACAATTCAAAGCGAAGATTCTTATCCTTTATATCGAAGAAGAGATAATGGCATACAAATAAAGGTTAGGGGAGCTTTGCTAAATAATAGATGAGTGGTGCCATATAACCCATATTTACTGGCTAAATACACATGTCATATCAATGTCGAAATTTACTCAAGTATAAAAGCAGTAAAATATCTATTTAAGTACATATACAAGGGTCATGATAAAGCTTCAATCCATGTTACGCAAGAAGAGGGAGACCAATTGATAAATGAAGTTAAATTGTTTCGAGATGCAAGATGGATATCACCTCCTGAAGCTATGTGGAGAATATATGAATATGATTTAAGTGACATTCAACCAGTAGTTTTAAGCCTCTAACTACACTTGCCTAACATGCAAACAATAGCTTATGAGGAAAGAGAAAATCTAAATAATGTCATCTAGCGAGACTTAATGTCAAGAATAATGCTAACTGAGTACTTCAAAACGAATAGCATGGATCCTGATTCAAGGAACTACTTGTACATGCAGTTTTCAAAACATTATGTATGGATAAATGATAGAAAACAATGGAAGAAAAGGAAACAATGGAAAGTTATAGGCTGCCTAATTAGTGCAAATTCCTAGGAAGCTGAGAGGTATTATTTAAGGATCCTATTGAATCATGTAAAAGGGGCATGATCATTTAGTAATTTGTGCACATTAGATAATGTTACTCACCCCACATTCCATATGGTAGCTACAAGTTGTGGTTTAATAGAAAGTGATGACAACATCTCCATGTGTCTTATAGAAGCATCATTGTTTCAGTTTTCCTTTGTCCTACGATGACTATTTGCAATAATATTAGTGAACTAAATGATGTTAGGCTTTTGTGGACTAATCATTTTGATGCAATGGCAAATGATTTAGTCAACTAAAGATAAATTGATCCTTTGCATGTCGAGCAAGAGGTGCTACGACACATTAATGGATTCCTAAAATCCATGTGAAAAAGAATAGGAGATTATGACTTGCCTGAACTCATTGAGACTCATGTAAGTCCTAATTTGTCACATGGAATGAGAGAAATTGTGGATGAAATATCGATGGAAGTTACTGAAACAGTTATGAAATTAATTTCAAGCTTGAATCTAGACCAACAAATTGCTTATGCAGAGATATTTGATAAGATAACAAGCAATGAAGGTGCTATATTCTTTATTAATGGTTTCGGAGGTATTGGTAAAACATTCCCATATAGAGCATTATTAGCTAAAATCCGGTCTATAGGCTTTATTGTTATTGCAACAGCAACATTTGGAGTAGCTACTAGAATTTTACCTGGAAGTCCAACAACACAATCAAAAATTAAAATTCCTCTGCAAGTTAATAGTAGTTCTACATGTAGTATCAAGAAACAAAGTGGGACTACAGGCCTCTTACGGAGAGCAAAGCTAATAATATGGGATGAAGCTTCAAAGACAAAAAAAGAAGCTTTCGAGTCATTAGATCGCAGTCTACAAGATGTTATGAATTGCAATTTACCTTTTGCTGGAAAAGTAATGATTTTTGGAAGTGAGTTCAGGCAAGTGTTACTGGTGCTAAAGAAAGGGACCAGAGATGAAATTATTAATGCAAGTTTGCAAAGATCATATCTTTGGCCTCTAATGCGAAAGTTAAAGCTTACACAAGATATGAGAGCATCAGTAGATCCCACTCTCTGAGAATTCTTATTAAGGATTGGAGATGGCAAAGAGAATATGATAATAAATGATTCCATTTGTCTTCCTAATGATATTAGCATCAATTACATAGACGATGAAACATCCAAAAATGGACTTATTGATACAATATTCCCATCACTTTGTGAAAATGGCTCAATTACTGAATATATCACTAATCGAGCCATTCTAACTACAAAAAATGAGTTTGTTAATGGCTTAAATAATGAGCTCATTGATAAGTTTCCAGGAGAAGAAGTAGTCCACTACAGCTATGATTTTGCAATAAATGATGAACACAATCACTATCCATTAGAGATTCTTAATTCCTTAACACCAAATGATGTCATTTCCTTAAACTTAAGATGAATTGTCCAATTATGCTGCTCAAAAATCTAGATCCATTTAATGGATTATGCAATGGTACCCAACTAATTTGTAAAAGTTTAGAGAGGAATGTTATAGATGCTTAGATTTCAATTGGCCAACATGCTGGTAAAAGAGTGTACATTCCAAGAATACCACTGTGTCCTTTTAGAAGATGATGGCCTCCCATTCACATTTAAAAGATAGCAATTTCCAATTCGTCTAAGTTTTGCTATGACAATAAACAAAACTCAAGGGCAGACAATTCCAACTATTGGTGTTTATCTACCTCAACCAGTTTTCTCACATGATCAATTATATGTCACACTATCAAGCGAAAAATTTAATGCTAATACAAAAGTATTAGTAAAATCAATGGATGATAATTTCAGGAAAGAAACTTATACAAAAAATATTGTATATAAAGAAGTTTTGACAAATGATGATGGTATTACAATGTCTTAGGTAAGATGGTTTGTCATTTTCCAAAGAATATTCTTATTGAAATATACATGTTTTTACAATATATTCTACTAATGTCTTAATCTACTAAAATTGTAGGATATCAATTCACGCTTTTGTTATAATCTACAAACACTTTGTGCTAACTGCTGCCATACATCTCATTCCATACTCTACTAATTATTTAACTTGTAATGGCTTGACTACTTGTTCCTTTGATAATTAAATTCGTCTAACAATTCCTAATGTATTATTTCTATTTTTATTAAAGGATGACAAAAACTACATATACACCATTCAAAGCATTAAATATATTTCGTGAATGGAGATTGAAAATTCGTGTTAGATATAAATGGACAGCCCGAGAAATAAGAAAGGGTAAAAAAAGATAGAAAATTGTACTGATAAATCATGAAGTAAGAACATCAATCTCGATTTACCATCAATTTACTATATATTTTTTAACTTTGCATATTGTTAATGTGATCATGTTGGTGGAATCCTGTACGGCTCTCCTTACGGTGTGTAGAAGCACACGAAGAGTCCCGATACGGTCACGGTGAAGATGGTGAATCCGGAGAAGAAGACTAGACTCGGAAACACTAAGGAAAGAAAAGAAAGGATAAGGAAATGAGTTGTCATCTAGTCTTTTAATGGAAAGACGAGGAAAACCAAACACGAAAGAAAACCAAGAAGAAAACAAGATGAAGAAAACATGTATGTTCCGTGCCTAATGAATGTAGTGCACAAATCAATGCGAACCAAAAAAAAGGTAAGGATTCTTGTTACGCATGGAGAAGGGGTTAAGCACCCCCATGCGCTCGAGGAACTTAGTCTTTTTAGGTTTCCTACTTGCTAAATGGTCTATTGGATGTATGCTTGCCAATTCTAAATGCATATGCTGAATATGACTAGAAAACATGCCAAATCAAAGAGAAGAAATGAATAAAAGGGAAAAAGTTAATCCGAGGGACAAATGTAGGCATTAAGAATGTCGCTTTGCTGTACGCCTGTGGGCGACGAGAAAAATTGTGAAAATCAAGAAAACTCTCGAAAAGCGTCACGTAAATCAGCAGAAACTCGAAGAAATCCGAGAAAATCAAATTAGGGAAAATAATCCTCATTCGAGACAATGTCGGCATTGTTAAGTTTGTTAATGTATGCCCTCGGGCGATGGAAAGCCAAATCAAGTCAAAATCGCGAAAGTCAGAAGCAATCCAGAAAATGATGGGAAAATTAAGCTTGAAAAGAGTTAAAAATGCGTGCACGATGCAAGGAAGAAAATATGCATGAAAATTAGCAACAAAATGTAAAAAATGCATGTGTAAGTGTAAAAATGTAAATTTCAGGGGCGCTTGTGCAAAAGCCTAAATTCTTAATGAAAATTGAAAATTTGAAGCTAAATCATCAAAAATACATAAAAAAACACATTTTGTGTAATTTTGAAGAAATCTGGGGTCAAACGTGCAAAACTGTGCATTTTTTGTCAAAGTGAAGATTCCCAGGGGTTAAAAATGCAATTTTGCCATTAAAACATGTATTTAATATAATTCTGAAGAAATTCAGAACACAATATGCAAGAAAAAGAGTCTATGTTTGAAAATAGAAAGTTTCAGGGGCAAACATGTAAATTTACCATAGAAAACATGTATGTAGTGAGAAATTAGTGAAATTTAGGGGCTAAAATGCAATTTAGGTCACATTTGAGTAAATATTTGAATTCTGAGGGTTCAATTTACAAATTAGACAAAGAAACATGCATTCAGAATTATTTCAACAAAGTTTAGGGTTTTTTATATAAAAATTATGGATTTAAATGAATGAAAAGAAACTCTGAGGATTTTCGTCAAACTTTTAAGCATGGAAAACATATTTAAAAACTTGCAGGAGTCACATTGCAATATTTTTAAATCAAATTTTATTCAAACGATTTTAAAAAAGTGTGTAGGGACCTAAAAGTAAGAAAAAGGACCTTTGTATAAGAAACTAAAGACCTAACTGTAAGAAAACAAAAGTTTCAGAAGTTATTTAAAAGAAAACTTATTTTTTTATTTTTTAAAAGAAAAAAAATTGACAGTCACCGACAACGGAACTCCGCCGTCGACGACCGCCGATCTAAGATCAGAAAACACGATGAGCAAGAGGAGAGGAGAAGAAGAGGATCTAGCGGTCTGGATCACGGCCTCGACGGCTGAAACGGGTGACTTGTCTCCCTCGCCGTCGATGGATCCCCGGAGACGACGTCGTGGAAGAAAGAAGCTCTAGAGGCCACGGCGCGGTAATTCAGGGCTCCTGGAGGCACAGGAGAGTGACGAGGATTGTTTCCCTTCCTTCAGAGGTCAAAATGGAAGAAGATTTCATAATGCTGGGCTTCCCTGCCGTCGTTGTCGCCTTCTCCGGCGAGCGAGGTTGCAAGGGTGATCCAAGGTTTGACTCACGATTCTGGAACCTCAGGAGTGTTGGTGGAGCACCGTAGATCATTCCTTGAGGGTTGGAGTGGCGTTGCAAGGTGTGAGGCATCCTATTGCGTTTCACTGTGCATCGTCTTCCCCAACGACGGTGACGAAACGACGTCGACGGCATGCGGCTTCTGGAGGCTAGACGGAGGCTCGAAACAGCGCACCAAGGGTCGGAGAAGCAAGAGGAAGACCAAGTGGAGAAGATTGAACACCTTGGGGCACAAATCGAGCTTTGGATTTGTGCCCCTTCTTAGGTCGCCGGAAAACGACGACTGCAAGGTTCAAAAACTCGATTCCAGCCAGGGAAACCCTTTAGCATGACTAGAATCGAACAAGGGAGGTAGAGGGAGACCTAGGAGATCATTCTGGAAAGAAATGGAGGTGTGTGAATGGCGTACCTGGTCTAGCAGTGAAGTTGATCGTCGGAGCTCGTCGGAGATGACTGGAAACTCCGATTTCTCTCCTCCACGAGCTTCCTCTCTCTTCCTTGAACTCTCTAGTTGCTCTGGTTGGGAGGAAAAGGCTTTAGGAGCTCTCCTCTCAAATTTTCCCCAAATCCCCCTTCTCACTTACAAATGGGGCTATTTATAGGCTTCCAAATGGCTTAGTTGGTTGTTATGGTTAGAGTGAAAGGTGGTTAAGGTTATTGGAGTGAAGTGGGAAGTGGTTAAGGTTGTTGGAGTGAAGTGGGAAGTGGTTAAGGTTGTTGGAGTTTGACTTATGGTTTAGAGTTTGACTTATGGTTTAGGGTTTGACCTAGGTTTAGGGTTTGGATTAGGGTTTTGAATTTGGCTTAGGTCTTAACCTAGGGTCTAAGGTTTGGATTAGGGTTTAACCTAGGTTTTAGGGTTTATTTAGGGTTTTATAGTTTTGTTTGATTTTTTTAGTGTTTTTAGGATTTTCCTAGGATTTTCAGGGTTCTGTTTGAGTTTTTAGAGTTTTGTCCATTTACAAGCATATGGGAGTGTCTACAGTTAATTTGGTGGCTTTTCAAAACATGGGGAGAATGAATGGAAGCAAACGTATACGATGAAGTAGTAGATAGATTTGGATCAAAGCTCGATGAAGGAAAAGTCTATGACCTTGCCAATGTTGAGGTTCAACAAATAAATGCAGATTACAAAACTGTCAAATGTGATGAAGAATGCATAATTACAAAGTACTCTAGAGTTAAAGAAATTATAGATGAATGTTCTGATATCTTACAATTTGCATTTGAATTTGTAGTATTCAATGATTTGCTCAAGTTGGATAACAAGAAGTCATAGCTTATTGGTAAATATTCCTATATATATCAATAATTTCATTTCAGTTTACTCTAATTACATCACTAGTTGAATTCATTATTGTTTCTTCTATTCTACTAATTCCTTTCTTCAAATTGTTTCAAATGTTATTGGATTGGTGACAGAAGTTAGTGACTTCAAACAAGTGATAACAACACATAACAAAGAGCTAACAATGTGTCAAATCATGCTTAAGGATGAAATGTACTTCCTCTTCATAGTCGTAGCTACATATTTTGCACAAATCACTTTCTATAATACAAATATTGACTAATTGATTCCTTCTTCTTCACAGGGGAAATAATTTGAAGATAACATTATGAGACAATATTGGAAAGAAATATGTACCTATCATGAAAGATGTGCAAAATAAGGCTATCATAGTTGTTACTGCTCTCCTTGTCAAAATGTTCGATAGTATAACTCTACTCTATTATAATTTATGCTTAATCACCTTTTACTTCTCAATCAACCTACAATATGTTACTAATTTCGTAATCAAGTATTTATGTCTCAACTATATTTTCTTCAAGATTATTCATTGACCTCACAATTGAAAGGACACAATAAATCTAAAAGTTTCACTGACTTAATTGACAATAATTTAAATCTAATATAGCCAGTAGGCTCGTCGAAGATTTTGGTGAGAGTAGCTCAAGTACAATCATTCCTTATACTATACCAAAGGAGAATGTAGAAATTGGAAGATCAACTCTTGCCCAACTCAAAAAAAATGCTAAAAGAAAACAACCACATGGTACTATAATTTGTATATTTTTGTATTGAATGCTAATGTATACATCATCATATAAATGATATACTTCTTATTATTTAGTCATTCTACAAATATAATACTTCTTTTTATTTCTAAATTAACATGTAATATCTGAAAAAGGCGATGTATATGACATTAAAGGAACAATATTAAGAATTTTTAAGAACATAGATATCTGGTATCTATTATGTACGAAATGTTCGAAGAAATTGGGAAAGGTTCCTGAAAGAAAATCAAATGTTCCAAATGTCTAGCAGAAGATGGAGGAAAGTATAGGTAACCTATTTCTAATTTCATTAGAAATTATTATACAATATTCTACTAAAGATCGTCTCACCTAATACAAAATTTAGATAAAGTTTATTACCTAAATTCCAAAGAGGTTCTTCCTATACGTAAATTATAATCTACTACATCAATTTTTTTATAGGTACATAGTGAGGCTTGAAATCCTTGATCATACTTCTTCACTGATTGTAATATTATTTGATTATGCTGCAACAACATTATTCAACAAAAATGCTACTAACTTGTAAAAAATGGCAATACAAGTGAGTCGTATAACACTTTAATTAAAAATAAAAATATTATGCTTTGACATGTATGTCATTTATTTTACTTTCTTTGATATAGGTCAATGGAGAAGAGACATTCAGTGATGAATTTTTAAAGCTCTAGTGGATGCTAAGGTTGTTCTATCTACAAATTATTGAAGAAAAATCAAAGAAATACATTAACGTCTTAGATATTAAGGAAATCATTGTCTCTGTAGAAAGTAGATTTCTCCTACAACAAATCCAAAAAATGAAGTGCTATAATTAGTTTTTGTCTTTTCTATCTCTTTTATGTTTTCTTCCTATGTTCAAACGGATTTACATGCAAGGCTTGAGACTTTCTATAGATAGCATATAAAGATTTACCTCAAAAAATACAATTATTGGCTGTTTCCTTTTTCTAACAAACATCACATTCCATTATTTTTACTTATGTTATTTTGGTTGGTTTTAGGATCTAATTAATTTTAGGGTTCTCTTTGATATGCATGTGTATTTATTGCATGCTCTTCTTAACGTAAATAACTTCAAGATGGAGTGAAGGAGGGGGAGAAAGAAAGAAGAAAAGAAATAAATGTGTGCATGTATCTTATGGAATGTTTATTAGGTGACTCATTTTTAATGTTTCTCTCACTTCTCATTTTGATTTTATTCAATACTTCTTATATTTAGTCCAACTTAGAAGTTACAATATACAAAATGTGCAGTACGTACATCTAATAACAATATCCAACATAATCAAACAATTGACACATTTTATGGACTAAAAAATTACCAAATACGATTGGTCAATGTGTAATGTACATATCGATTAACAATATTATTCCAAGTTGTCATTGTAGGATCGAGTGGATTCTCTAAAGGGGGTGAATAGAGAATCTTTATTTTCTAATAAAAAATTATCCAATTTTAAGTATAAGTTTGACAAAATGAAGTATGTAACAAGAAGCTATATCAAAATCATACAAGATTGAAATTGATACTAACTCATGCACATGAAAGAAATAAGAGACAATGAAGATACACGTTATTTATAGTGGTTCGGTTAAACCTCGACCTAGTCCACTCCTCAAGACCCCCTTAAGATTTTTCCTTTATATGCAAAAGATGCAACACTTACTTGTGTTCGCAATCCCACCAAAACAATTCTAGCTCCATCCACTTCTCGTTCTCCAAGAAGTTAGAGCCTCTCCTTGTAGCTTTACAATCAATGACTTCCCTCTCACAGAGCGCTTTTACACTTGTAATACAATCTTGCTTGTGAGGAGAATGAGGACAAAATTTGAGCAGAGAATTAAAGAAGTACAAGTATCTCAGAAAATGTGTTTTTTATCAAGACACATCGAGGCCCTATTTATAGCTGAGGAACCGTTGAAACATGTGTCTAACGGCTAGAAAACGGTCAAAAAACGACTATATAATCGGTATGCCGTTTTGATCATCGGAATGCCAAACCAGTCTTCAATTAGCAACTCTCGGGTAGAGTAGGAAAACGGACCGGGCCGGCCCATGAAACACTCAGCCAGCGCGGGCTTGGACCGGGTCGGGCTGGGCGGGGCCTGTTCAAGCAGGCCATGGGCCCGGCACGGCCCATGGCCAGTATGTGGGCCGGGCCTACGGGCCAGCGGGCCGGGCCGGGTAGGGCCGGACTATTGGGCCTAAAAAAGAATTTTAAAATTATTTTTTTATTAATAAAAAAATATTTGAAATACAACATTTTTTTACATAAAAAAATACAAAAGATATTTACATCATTTGTTTTCCATTTTGTTTTAAAAATTTTACATCATGAATTATTCATTTGGGGAGTCTGTTCTGTTTGTTGAAGTTGATGTTGCATCATCGTCTTCTTCTGATTCAGACTTCAAGCTAAATCCTTGAAAACGGTCAACCGCATCGTACCAATCTTTGAAGCAAACGGAGGCTTCTACAGACTTCTCTTATAATCTACATCTTTTATTATTTAATATTCTTTTTCCTGCAGAAAATGCAGATTCCAATGCCACAGTTGACGCCGGAATCGTTAGTAAATCTTTTGCAATTTTTGTTACTATGGGAAACCTAATAGCTGTAGTAGACCACCACTTTAATATATCTAAGTTATCTATTTCTAAATCACTAAAAGCAATTGAGAATTCTAAATAATTATCTAATTCATTATTTGTACTTGATTTTATATATTTTTCCTTCTTTTATTTAATCTACTCCATAAAGAACTACCACTACTACTACTTATTTGTGATCCTAATAAATTAGATGCTTGACTACTAGATATTTCACCATAATTTCTAAAATATTCTTCAAATAAATTATATAAGTTTGTCTTTATTTTATCATTAAATGAATCTATATGCTCAGTTTTATTCATGTTACTAAAAATATCATCTATAAGTATCATACAATTAACTAATCTATG
>JAMKQA010005003.1:0-12834 GCA_024699735.1 Posidonia australis | reverse complement strand
TAGACACATGATAATGAATAATAATAATTCAAAAAACTTAATAATTAAAAACATAACATAACATAATATTTTTTTAACATAACATAACTTAATAACAAGTTAATAACTAAACAAAATGCATATCTTAAATCAGAATGTTATATATCTCACATATCTGAATAATAAAGTCACAGTACTCGTCTTTACCAAAAAAAAAACACCTGCAGGCGAGATCGGGCGACACCTGGTTGCGGGCGAGATCCTGGTTGCGGGCGAGATCGACGAGATCGTGCGACACCTGGTTGCGGGAGAGATCGGCGAGATCGTGCGAGTCGAGCGTGGAGTGGGGAAGGAGAGGCTGTCGGAGCTAGGGGTGGAGCGGTGGTCGACATGGAGGACCGGGAAGTGCAGGTTGCCGTGGGATTAGGGACGACGGGCTCGGGATGACGACGGGCTGGGGACGAAGGGCTCGGGACGACGACGGGTTAGGGACGAAGGCTGGGGATGAAGGGCTCGACATTTCGTCCGAAATCCACCGACATGTCGTCCGACATCAGGTAAGTCGCGACATACATTGCAATATCGTTTCCCTACCTACACTTTCCGACACGTGTCGGCGAAATTTCGCCGACACTGTCTGACATTTGGTTCCATGCGAACAAAAAGGCTAATATTCTTGAAATAATTATAAAGTTATCATCATTAAAAACAAATATTATTTCCAGGGATTAATTAACTTTTAAAGTGGGAGACATCTAATCTTGAAGAGTCTGTAAGCATCAAGGCACCCAGGCAATAAACTGGGGCACCAGGGCAACACCCAGGCACCATAAACAAATTAAATAAAAGAAAGAATGTCTAGATTCTTTTCCCTACATATTATATTATTATATGCAATTATGCAATGACATTTCCATTCAAAATACTAAGACATCGAAATATACAAAAAAAAAAAAAACAAGATCCAAATAAATAACTGACAGGGTCCAAAAAAATTGATGTGGTTGGACGTTGAAACACCCAACTTGCTTATAACACCTTGGAGCCTAGGTGGGTGCCTGGATAAGTATGGCAAGCATTTATTTTATTTTCGCCTTGTCTATAATCTGCTTGCACATCGCATCTTCTTGATGATGTTTATTATACTTAAAAAGAATTGTAACCCCCTTTTTCAAATAATTTAACTTTTAAAGTGGTGTTTTAAATATTATAGGACAAACACCATCCAAATAGAAACCACTATCATATTAAAGTATGTAGCTCGTATTTCATTCTATTATTTGCATGAAATCAGAATTGACCATGTTAAAAACGACCTGAGAGATTCAGCTTCCTCTTTAGCATTTTAATTTATTGAAACTCGTAACTTATGGTAGTATCTCCCCAAAATATTCTTGCATTGCCAATAAAAAAGCTAAATGTAATACTCTTTATTTCACTCACTCCAAATGATTCATAACAATCTTTCTGCAAGTCACCTTACAAGATCTAAATTAATATCACACCGCATGATACTCAATATTATGCAGGCTCCATCATGTACATTCTATTTGAGTGATCCATTTTCTACAACAATGCAATTTTAAAATACCATGCTTCATCTACATAAAAGGAAATAAGTTGCTCCTTTTACATGGGACATCAACACACAACATCAATAAAGTACCACAGGCAGTAGATAAATTTTCCTTGTCTCTTTTATCCTTCAATCTCCAGAGAAAAAGCCAAATTTACTGAGAATTATTATCAAAGTCGTCATTTCTATCAGTCATAGAACAGCGTTTTTTATACATGTGCTCTAGATATTTAGAACTATCAGTACTCTCTGTAACAAACTCAAAGTGAAGCACTATATAGATGTAGCATTTAGATCATTCCTCCGTAAGGAAATCCAACATAGTCTAATCAATTAAAAAGGTATGCTCAATACTATGCACCCGTGCAGGTTCTAAAGTAGGGCAGCATATTATAAAGATTGACAAATATCTTTAGGGATATCCTTTAGGAGCATGTTAAATTATCAGTATAGATCTTGAATCCAGGAAGGTGGTGATATTTTTATTCCGCTACTTCACAAAGGAGAATATACTTGCTATGCTTCTTTTCATCATCGGTTATCATGGTTATCATAATTGAACCATGTAGTTAATGGACATTAAATATTCCTATGATTATATTATATTTTTTATCCCCCCTACTCTGCAAAGGACATTATATTTTCATTACTTCTTTTCATCATCTGATATCATAATTTGGAACCATGTAATTAATGTATATGAAATATTAGTAAGAATTACTAATATTCAATATCTGAATTACTAAGGTACTGATTCTTTCTGCTTCCTGACCCTTTTCTGAATTCTAGTTTGATATCTCATACTCAAAAGCTATATAACCAGTTGTCAACGTTCATGGGAATCCTAGTCTTTATTTGAATAAAGACTGATAAACCAACAAAGTTAGATTCATTCCAATATGGGTAATAGCTTTTGACAGCATCACTTAAGTGGCACATCACACCATTCCAACCCATTTATGCACGGGGAGTTTCTCTTGCAGGAGCTTTCTAGGTATCAGAAATCAGCTATTCAAGCTATGAATTTACCATGAATATTTGGAGCTTCTTAGTATAGATCGCTGAGGATATTTCAGGAAGTAATTAGATCAACAGTGCTGCAAACGTACAGATTTAACATTGATCCCCGCAGTCTGAATCCTTGTTCTTCTATTTGGAAGTCAGATTGATCATTGACCTGTTGACTAAGGGTCTGCAGAAAGAACCTGCACAGATTCATCTTGGTTACTTGGGTAAAATTTGTTGCAGATTGAATCACAATGTTTTCTTGGTTACTTTGGTACAGGTATTCAGTGATATTTTATTTTTTAAACTGTGCATTTTTTTCCTTGTCCAGTGCGAGCTTTGAATTTAGAATGTCTACAGTTATTTATCAAGAACATCTTATTCCATTATAATGTTTTTGATGGTGTACCATTACAGGGTATATTTTATGAAAGTCTCAGTGATTACATACAGGAAACATACAGGTCTTTTGACATAAATTGGCGCATTTAACTTAGAAGAAGCACTTTTTCTTAGTGCATCCACATTGGCCAATTATACTACAAGTTCAGTATTCAAAAATTGAACAACAGAAAGGAGTAGCTTGGATGTCCTTATTTTAGTTCAGTATTCAAAAATTGAAAGATGGCAGAAAGCCACATAAACAATGGAATGGGGTAGCTTGCATGACCTCGTTTTGGCATCAACCATTATCTATGTCTACACAAATTCCGCTGATATGCAGGATATGCAGGCGTTACTACATAGTCCAAACCCTAGTTCCTACTTTTGTGGGGAGGTACACAACTACCATTTAAAGTCCTATACAGTCCATGGTTTACAAAAGATAAACATCAAAGAAATTTTGATGGCGTAAACCATTAACGATTTCTATTAAAGATTCAATGTACCAAGGGAACTTACATTAGAGATAGTATAACTTGGATGAAAGTAGAAATTAGAGAGAGAAAATCTATTGTTAGATCATTTACTCCAAAACAAGTCAGACAATACAACTCACGGCTCTTTCTGGTGCACCAGGAGGGCCATCAAGGATCTTAATACGTGCCCTAGATTCCTCGCACATCTTTTTGATATACTCCCCTTTGCGACCAATGATCCCTCCGACCTTTTGAGCAGGAACCAGTATCCGGAAAACACTGTCTCCTGGCCATCCAGGCCACCTCTTTTCACCACTGCCAGCCCCTACCCCTTGTTCACCATCATGTCCCTGTCTCTGCTTATTCTGTTCCATTGGTTCATTATGCTTCTCAATCTGTTCAATCACAGGCTCTTCAGCCACATCTAGGGGTGCAAAAGTTTCCTCGGGCGCAGCAGCCATGGCTTCCATCACTGTAACAAAAAGAAATACGTGTTCATAAAATTAGATCAAAGCAGGCAACAATCAACTCAACTTGACCGAACATATTGCTACCTGAACAAGCACTAAGCACGCAAACATCGAAACTAACTAACTAAAGTTCAGGGAAAACCATCAGTTACTGCTGTATACTGGAAAGTGATCCCAAAACCCTAGAATGAAAGACCCTACATATCCCAAAGTTCCAAGAAAAGTACAACATAAACAAGAAAAACATCATGATAAACATGTATTTTCAACACAGAACAACAGCCACGTGCAAGCCCTAGAAGTTGGAAAACAAGCGTATCCCAAAACCGAGAGAACGAAAAAACACGCATGAATCGCCGGAAATGGATGGATGCAACAAGCCGAGAGTGGGAAAAAAGATGACTTTTCTCGGGGATGAAGGACAACATACCTTCCAAGCAAGCAGGTGGATGTTCGGTGGCGGAGCAGAGGGAAGTAGGAGAGTGCGAGAGCCAGATAAAGTGATGGGGCGAGGGAAAGAAAAGAACCAGGGTACCTCCACGGCTCTACCGGATTAAGGGATCCGAATCAGTTCAGATGTCAATGGGCTAGAACGCAGACGGATCCGGAATCTTTTGTTACCTCCATCGAGCCCGACCGCCGTCCGTGTTTGGATGGTGTACGGGTCAGCTTTCTGGTTTGGGTAAAAAAGTTGGGATTTTAAAAGATGATTTGCAAATACTAACAGGTGCAAATAGGTTGGTGTTATCGTATCCTTATCTATTTTTAAAATGTAAATATAAATATAAATATAGATATTATATGGATAGAAAAATTAGGAGAGTGCATATATAGGTGCCTATATATTATTCCTTGTAAGTATAATATCACGTACGTACATAAAATCTTGAACGTATAATTTCAAATGTTAAGATTAAATTTCTCCTTCTGCCCTTAACTTCACTCCCTCCTCTCTTTCTTGCGTTCCCACCATCTTCCTTCTCCTCCTGTTGTCGTCTCCCCACCCTCCTCCTCACCGCCACCGCCACCGCCTCTCCATCCTCCACCTACCGTCGTCGTCGCCTTCCTCTTCCTCTTCCTCTTCCTTCTCCTATCACCTCCCCACCCCTCTCCACCGCCACTACCTCTTCCTCCTCTTCTTCTTTTCCGTTGCATCATTCTTCTCTTCCTCGTTATTACCTCCCCATCCCTTCAACACACTCTTCCTCTCCCGTGTATTGCGTTGTGTCACTGTCTCTACATGTGCCACCATCTTCGCCTACTCCTCCTTCCCTACTATCGTCTCCACCTGCTCCTCCTCTTCCTGATTCTCAACCATTAGATGTATCCAATGGTGGAACTTATACACTTATAGGAATTCTTCCTTAGAGGCACTTACATAAAAAAAAACTCCTCTAGAAAAATTACATATCCATACTTTAAAAACCAGATACATTGGCGACGTTTGATAAATGGCTCTAGATACATACATCTCCCCAAAGTCATTACTGTAACAACTCTAACAGTATCTTCTACATTTTAAGCTCTAGTAGAAGACGAGAGTTGCGTTTGGCTATTCAAATCTTTACAACTCTCTGATGTTTCCAACTCTTACATCCTTCCCATTTTACCCACGATGGGGTAGCCTATCGGACTCCTTGATGGGGTAGCCTATCAGACTTCTCCACTCCCTAACGTTTATAGCAACAATGAGGTGGTAAGAATCACAGTGATAAGGTGGGAGAAAATCACAGCAATAAGGTAAGGGAGGAGATAAGAGCGCACATCCACCATTGTTAAGAGAGCCATTGGAAAAAGATGTGTTGTTGCTCCACCACTCCTCCAATAGCTATTCCATGCCACGCGGTTGTAATGGCACACCCATAGCTCTGGTAGCTCCTCACGACATGTACATCCTTCAATAGCTCCAATGTCTCTCTTCATTGAGGCCTCTAGTGATGTTGTCGATGCTTTGACAAGCACCTCAAGGTGGGGGAGTAAGTAATCACAATAGGAAGGAAAGGGAAAGAGGGATTGGTGACAAAAAATAATTGATGGCATAAAATGTAAATACGTAATGATTTTTTGTTAAAAGGTCGAACATTTATGGGCATTTCATCCAAAATGCAACAAATTCTATCAACTTCAACGAGTAGCTACCAACAATCCACTCTCGAATACCTTCGTACACTAAAGTAAAAGGAGCTTAGACAACGTCCTTAGAACACTCCGACCATGAGGTGTTTGTTTCAATTCTTCGCTCCACGTGCCTTAAAGAGTTACGGGAGTTGATAGATCTAACAAACAAATGCGGCCACTAGTTTTTAGATTTTGAAATTCAAAAAAAGTATCCAAAAGAGGAAAATAGTGATCATTCTAACCATTACCTCTCACTACCCACGTTTCTCTCCCACTCTCCTCTAAAATTAACACCAAAAAACAAAAGAAAAATCTTTTCCTCATTTGACCATCGAACATCCATACTTCCCTAAACCTTCCTTAACCCACTTTTATGAGTACTCATCTAGCCTATTTCCATTGTGATCCTTCTCCACAACCTCTACTGGGACGTCATTGTCAAGACCATCGCCTTCCACCAGTTCTTTGACTTCAATGATTATAACGTCATCATAGATTGTGCCATGGGCAAGTCCAAAGGATAAGGGTTTGTGCAAGCGGGTGAATCACAGAGGGTGCTTGAGCAACCACAGACAAGGATCAAGAATCAGAGGGCGATAGTTCAACTTGCGACACTGGAGTCCTTGTAGGTTGGTGGTGGGGAGAGAAAAGGAGGTTGTTGTTTATGGTGAGGGTTGGGACCAAAGTACTTCAACTGATTGGTGGTGCAACCATGGTTATGGCAGGGTTGTGGCTGTGGACGCATATGCTTTTCCACGACTCCTAGTCCAAAATCCAACAAGAACAAGGCATCGTAGACGAAGAAGATAAAGCAGAGTAGTTGGAGTTGGAGCCATCGAATGCAGAAAGAAAGTGCTTTTCTATTGTCAAATAGAGGAAGCTAAGCATGAGGAGTAGGTGTAAGTGCTTCACCTACAACAAAGTGTTTCAATTGTACTAAGTACTTGATGGCCACCACACTAATCAAAAGAAACTGAAAATCAACCATGGTGGTCAACACAATGTTTTGGCACTTGTTACGATATCTATTGTATTACTAAAACTTTTTAATACCTATTATGATTTTTGTTTGTCGTTACTGAAACTATTTTGAACCTACTATGATTTCTATTTGTCGTAACTTGATTGTTTTTTCAAAAAGTTTCGTGAACTGTTTATATGCACAAAGACAAGTCCTTGTGTGATTCATTTTAATTTTTTGATAAGGTCCAACTTTACTTAAGTAGAACCCTAAATTTCGGTCCTTGGATTTGTATATTGTGGATTTTAAATAATATAGTTATTTAATATTTTCTAAATTAGATGAGCATCAAATTAGATGCTTTTAAATCTACAATTGTATGGCAGTTATTTGTTTCCTAAATATCTAAAATTTCCTCCTTAATTACACGTGGAAATAATTGTTACATTCAAAATTAAGGGGTTTTGATACAAATCTTTATTATAGACAGTAACAGATTTCTTTCTTTTTTTGTTTTAAAATAGGTTTTTTTTTTGAAATTTCAAATTTGGAATCCTTACATATCTCAAATAAAACTTCCTATTTTTGGTTTTTTCCAATATAATATTCTAAGGATTTGATCACGTTGTGTCTTTCTTTTTTTCAATTTCCTACGAATTACTTAGGAAGAAGGAAACGAACAAAGCATAGCTCTTTCGTTATGTGTGTAGACATCTTAATTTTACTGTCACTTGGCAACAAACTCCTCTGGAAAGATGCTCTGATGCGACCACCTTCATCTAAACACTAACTCCACCAAAACCCTAAACCCACAAACCCACTCAAGCCCACACAAGTCCATTCAGGCCCACATCAGTCCACTCTCACCTAATCAAAATTAAAACTAAACAAAACTCATTTAAAATCCTAATTAATCAAGTGAAAACCCTAATTAAAGTCAAAATCAAATAAAATCCACTTAAATTCACATAAAATCCAAGTTAATCAAGTGAAAACCCTAATTAAAGTCAAAATCAAATAAAACTCACCTAAAACCATTTAAAATCCAAAATTTAATCAAGAGAAAACCCTAATTAAAACCAAAATTGAATAAAATCCATTTAAACCAGTTTAATCCATTTAAATTCAAGAAAAACCCTAAATTAAACTCAAAACGCTAAAAACCCTAATTTAATTACTTAATTAAACTCAAAACCCTAATTTAAAATCAAAACTCTAATTAAAATCGAAAACCCTAAAAAACCCCTAAAATAACTAAAATCCTAATTTGAAGCCATTTAATTAAACCTTAAATCACAAAATCAAAAACATTAATTAAAACCACAAAAAACCTAAGTTAAATAAAACCTTAAAATCCCTAAACCCTAATCACAACAACCTTAAAAGAAAAACAATAATCCGAAAAAACCTAATTTAAAACCAAGTAATTAAAACCTAAATTAAAATCACAAAATCAAAACTTAATTAAAATCACCAAAACAAAAATCTTAAAACATAAAACCCTAAAATCCCTTAAAACCTAAAAGAAAAAAACTAAAAAACCCTAAAAACACAAGCCCAATTTCGAGGCCCAATTCAAGGCCATTCATCCATCAATCACAGACTTAAGTAAGTCAGAAAATAATTCCAGCGACCAACCCTCACCACCAATGACATTCCAATATCTCCGACAATCTCAACTGCACCCACTCTCTCCATCCCTGTTTCCCCATGTAACGCCAATTGCCTTTAGCTACGAACTAAACCCCGTCTTCCACCTCTTTTTAGAGTGTGAGAAACCACCAGAACAAGAGGACAAAGAGGAGGGACCAGAGGAATGGACAGACGGAGAAGCACCACCTGCCAAGCCATTTTTCTTCTCCCTATTCAGAACAAACCCATCGATCTCCCCACCTTCAGAATCCTCCTCCAAGCCTACTTGCTACCCTGGAGATCCCTTGAACCGTCGTCATCAGAGCCGCTAATCCAAGAGAACCGTTGTTCAACCTCATCGGGAGAGACAACTGCCATCATCCCAAGTAATTTCGGCCCCTTTAGCTTTCAATTATACTCCTTTAGGCACATAGAGTCTCTCTGAGCCCTTTGAATCGTGCTCCGTCGGAGTTCACGAACCATGTGCGTCGTCGTCTCTACCTCCGGTGGTGGTGAACCACCACCGACAAGACCAGTAGCCTCTTATGGTGGGAAGAGGCCCCTGAGGTCTCTCCTCCCTCCTTCTCCTCCTCCTCCCAGAGCTCCATCGCTCCAAGGAGCTTCTCTGGCCTCCCATGACCAGGAGGAACCCTGCCATCACCCTACAAACTTTGATCAACGTCGTCGTCGAGAGCCCCCGTGCACTCTGGACTCCCCCCGCTACTCGCGACTACCTCCAGAAGCTTCGTCCCGCTACTTGGAATCTCTCCGCACAGCCATGCCGCCGTCATTGGCCCCAGAGCGCCACTTCTACCTCTACCGTGCTTGCCTCCGGCGCAGGGGATGGGAGAAATGCCTCAGGCCACTCCAGTCTTCACCGATGCCTCCAAAAGTCTCCTTAGGCCTCCTTGAAGCTCCACCGGACCTCACCACGCCGCTCCAGCCGCCGCATCATAGCCAGTCACTTCGCCGTCGTCTTCTCCGACGTCAACAACCGCTCGCCAGAGCCAGAGGTGGGGAAGGCATCTCGAACCTCCCTAGTCATGCCCACCACCCTCGAAAGCTCCGTCGCGCTTCCCTCCAACCTGCTAAGCTGTCGCTAGAGCCATCTAGTTGCTGCACCACCACCGGGTCGTTGCCGGAGGTCGCGCTGGAGTGAGAATGCCGGCAAGCCTTCGGTGAACTTCAAAGGATAGTTTTTAGTTTAGGTCCAGTTAGTTTTAGGTTTTTACAATTAGGTCCTTAAATCATTACTTTTAAGTCCTTCTTTTTTATATTCAAGCCCTTGTAGTTTTAAATAATTTTTGTTTCTTTATTTTGTTTCTATAAGAATTGCATGTCGCTCCCTACATATTTTACTTTTCTGTCTTTATTGCATCCATGCATGTATGATCACATCTAGGTCCCTAACATTATGTTTTATTTATAAATAAGTCCTGGAATTTTGCATTTTGCCCTCAGAATTCTTTGAAATGAGTTTCCTTTGTAAAGTTTGCATCCATAACTTTAAAGTCATCCATAATTACACTGATCATGTAAAAACTTGATTTCTATTGCATTTTGGTCCAGAAATTTTACATGTCAACCCCTAAACTCATTCCATAATGTTTTCTAGGCATGAACATTTACATCTAGGCCCCTGAAGTTTTTTTGAAATCATTAATCATGGTTTTAATTGTATTTTAATTCACATTTTGGTATGTTTCACATTTATTGATCACATGTGTGTGTAAATCACCACCTGTATAGAGTTTCCATCAAAAAAACCATGTTTGCAATATAAATAAATTTCTGATTTCATATTTTAGTTAGATTCGTACTTTATGTGTGAATTTTGCATAGTAGACTCTAAATTTTCAAGAAATTACTAAAAGTACAATTTTCACACATGTCACATCACAGAGCTACATTTGCTTTAAATCCTTCATCCTAACATTAAGATTAGACTTTCTACGCACATTTTAACCATGATTTTCCCCTTTTTGTGAATTTTGCATATTAGACCCTGAATTTTTAAGAAATTACCTAAATGCAATTCTCACGCATCTCAGTGCTACATTTTCATTAAATCCATCATCTTCACATTAGAATAGAAGTCATTGAATATATTTTGATCCTAACTTTCACCTTTTTTGTGAATTTTACATTTTGGTCCTTGTATTTGTCCTTTATTGTGTTTACATCATTTTATTGTCTTTAAAACATTGTCTTTTTCATGTTTTCTTGCAAATAACATTTTCTTGACATTTCGCATATATTTTGGCATATCTCAGACCATGCATCACCCCCATACATGCATTTATCACATCTAGTCATTGAAATAATCAAATTGCCCCTATGTCATCAATTCATGCACATGCATGTTAGTTTTTGCACTAAGTCATGCATAATCTATGTCCAAATCATTCCTCAGCATCCTTTACCCATTTAGGTACATTTCCATGCATTCTACATAGTTTTCGCTGCATTTGCACATCAGTCCATCTTTTTGAATAAGCCTGCATCTCATATGTTTTTTTCATGGATTTTTCTCCCGCCTGTCTTCGGATTCCTTCGTTTGATATTTGATTTGACTCCTTTTATTCCGTATTCTTGGATTTTTTTGATTTGATCTGGATTTCATTGCATAAGAGCATATACTAACTGACCAAAAGGCCCACATTGGCCTACTTGCGGATTATTTCTCTTTTTTTATTTTCATGACTTTTTTTATAATTCTGATGACTTGGGTTGGTCCCACTTTTATCTTTTAGATATCAGTATTGTTTTCCGAAGCGTTCTTTCCAAAAACACTGTCATTTCATGTGATTTTCTTCATATGTCGTTGTTTGCCTATTTTATGTGGATTTCTGTGCAATTTTTCCGTTCAGGTTTTCGTGATGTTTTCCACGATTCTAATGATTCGGGTCTATTGAATTTTTGATGCTCTTGATGTCAGTGTGGTTTTCCCGAGCATTCTTTCTAAAAACACCGTCATTTTATGTGAATTTCTTCACATGTTACAGTTTACCTATTTTGCACGAACTTCTTTGTAGTTTTTCCGTCTTAATTTCTGCAATGTTTTCTATGATTCTGATTATTTGAGTTGGTTGTATTTTTTATTCTCTTGAGATCTGTATAATTCCCCAAGCCTTTCTCACCGAAAACCTTGTCATTTCATGTGATTTTCTTTGACGTGTCATATTTTGTAGTTTCATCATTTCGTGCGGATTTCTTCGCAGTTTTTGCATACCTTCTTGCACATCCATCTTGTCTTGACTTGGCAGTTATAGTAGCATGATTATATCACAATCTAGGCTTAGTAAACATTCATTCAGCTTCTAGCAAGCGAATTTGGCTAGAAAGACCAAATTTCTTGGGCGTACGGAGCTGCCTAACACATTCCCCGTGTGTTTCTTGGGCTAGAAAGACCAAGTTTCTTGGGCGTAATAAGAATCCTTGTCATCCTCTGGTTTGTGGACATCTGATCTTCACATTTGCATCTCATGCATTTATCTTTTGTGGTTTGTTTGTGGTTTTCCTTGTCTTTCCCTTAAAAGATTAGGTGGCAACTCCTTTTCTTTTTCATTTTATCCTGTCTTGCGCCTTCGCCATCCTGGCATGACTGTGGCCTTCTCCATCTGACACGACTCTGCGCCGCATCCCTGGACGGGCATAGTCACAACATGATTATTACTCCAATTGGGGAGTCACGAGCTCAAATGCAAAACTTTAAAAAAAACTAAGAAAGAAAGAATTGTTAAAGAAGTATTTTGACTCGATTGTTGGTAATTTTGTTATAATCAAAATTCCAAAGGTACGTATGTTTCATTTTAAGAATAACATCAAAGACAACTGCAACAACAGAGAGGATGAAGATCATTCACGAGTTTGAAGATCGACAACATTTTTAGATTGTATTCTGACTATCGGCATTGAAGTTTAGATGTTAGATATTGTAGACACCTCATATGATTGCAATTGGATCCTAAACTTAGTCTAAAACCCTAAACCTAGTCTAAAACTGTAACGCCCCGAACCCGGGCACGCTACCAAACAACAGCATCACAAGTCTAATTACACAAATTACAGAACAAAAGGACTGTAACCAAGGCTCACCTCTAGGATCTCGATGTGCGGCTAGAAACTTCGATTCCTGCACCGGAAACTGGCTGCACGTGGCCTGCACCTGAAAACACACAGCACGCGTGAGTGACATCTAAGTCACCCAGTACGCGCCCCCAAAACACCCAA